>VDFB02202392.1:0-14426 GCA_007258455.2 Sequoia sempervirens
AAGAAGCATGTCCAAGACACTATGAAGTCCGTCTACACATGGCATGAAGTTGGCTAAGTCTGCTTGAGAGAAATGAGACATGTGCAAAGGAAGATCAAGTTTTCCATGCGCTTGTCCAAGCTAGTCCAAGTTCGCCTTGGCATGTGAAGAGTAAAGTCCGCTTGGAGGGAAATGGGAAATGTCTTGCCAAGGTAGTAATTCCGCCAAGCATGAAACAAAGATGGCATAGCGATCAGTAAAGTCCGACCTCCCTCACAAAGCAACTTCGAGGAGCCAGGAATGTCCGACCTAGGAAGGTCCAAAGCATGCCAAAGTTCGACTTGGGCTAGAAAAGCATGTCCAAGACTTAGGAAAGTCCACTCATGCACTTGTCAAGAAGTTTGCCTAAGCTAGAAGGCACAATGGCAAGGAAGTCTTAAACTCCGACATGGCCTAAGAAGTAACATATCCAAACATTAATGAAGTCTAACTTTGGCGCAAGGGAGAGAAAGTCTGACCTAGGTCAAGATAGAAGCAATGTGCAAGCTCAAGTGAAGTCCGCCTAATGAGAAAAACTCAGAAAATTGACTAAGTGTTGTTACCTTGAGGAGGGAAATTCAGAAAATTGGCTAAGTGTTGGAAAGAAAACAGGAGGAATAAAGAGGAAAGTAAAGAGGAAATTGTAATGTCCCCTTCCTAGGCAGTTCAGATGATTCAGGGGTTAACCTATCATTCAGACCCTCGTAGGTTGATAGATGTGTTTAAAGGGTTACTCTGGCAATTACCTTGTGTTTGGGGACATTACTCCATCAGTTGATTCAGGTTTGGGCCTTGGCAGACACTTACATTGTGATTTTCAGACACTTACTATTTATAGTAAGTCAGGCAGAAAAGGGGTTACTATTTTTGGCAAGGCACTTGGTTCAGTTGGTTAGCTTAGTTTCGACCCAGTTTGGTGAGCAGATAGCGAATATCTAAGCATTTAATGATATTGGGAGAAATATTAAAGTTGTGACTTTATAATATGAAGTCAATTAATTAAATATTAAAGTATCAATGGAGTAATAGAGAGTATTTAATACTTTATATTAAAAGGGCGATTATTATTAATGATTGTGTATTCATTAATCATTTTAAAAAAAGGACGCCATATTATGATAATTTCTCCTAAGTTTCCAAAGGGGAATTTTATAATATAAATGCTTAATCAGTTACTTTTTTGGGTCGACTTATTGAGAGAATACATATATTTCATCATAGACAAATCGAACCTCATTGTGAATTATTCTAATTTGTCTTATTTTCTCTCTTAGAACATTGGGGTTTGTGAAACAAGGGTTTTTGCAAATTCTTTCAATAATTGGATTTTGGAGAACGTTCCCTCTTCAGAATCAGACATACTGAGACTGTGCAATACCAGTTGAAGCTTGTCGATCAGGGTGACTTTATTCAGAAGTCATATTTGTGCTTACAGATGAAGAATTCAGTAAGGGTTTGAATTGATTTCATCAGATAGAAGGGGTGAATTGATTGAGGCTTATTTCCAGTTGATTTGGCACCTATTTCTCTCAGCTGTACCATTTTTATTGCTGCTGCCAGGCCGTACAAACCTACAGCTGCAAATGTGTCCTTTCAGTTGAAGTGAAAACGCCTTGCCTTTTTGATTTGGGTCTTCACCATTATTGGCGCCTTGGTCTTGTTGACGTGATTTTTGCAACCACACCAACATAGAATAAAGTTTCCCAACAGATACTCTATCCTCTCTTGAACAAAGTTTCCTGCATGCTAAGATTGTGAGATAGATCATACATTTAACTCCAAGGTTCCTTTATGCAATAGAATACCCTCAGTTGGCTTGATGTGTTTTGCTGGTATTTCAAGGGGGACTTACACAATTGTTCGGCAGTTGATAGCAGACAGCGGACTAAGGGCTTTATGTAATTCGAATGATTTGGCAAGTGAGCACAAGTTTCCTAATTCTAACCAGGAGTGAACTGAATTTTAAATGGGTGTAGGGGTAAGAAGGTTCTAATCTACTCTAAGGCGTGGGACATGGCGATCAATTCTTACAGACTTCAACCGAGCCTTGCTTTGCCTCGCTTCGGACAACTTCCACAAAATCGGTGCAATCTTCAGAGGAGTAGCGAAAGATGTTCAAATTATAACTCAACATGCAAGCACCATCAAGACGATGCATACGAACATGTGAGTCACAATCGAAGTTAAGTTTGAAAAGTAATCCAGTTGACCATGCAGGGCGAACCCACCGTTAGCGAGCCTGCTAGTGGTATGGACGAATGAAGTCTTGTTCAAATTGAGCACCACATTCCACAATTACTAAGTACTTGCATGAAATGAAATCTACTTTACTTTTAAGCTACTTCAAGATGCTATGTGAATTGGAAGGACGAAGAAGCCTCGACAACTACTCATAACAAAGAAGAAATCACCATCAATCAAAAATTCTTTTATTATGAAAGCATCCACGACAACTTCTTACAAAGTATTCAAGGGAAGACTTTCCTTACTTTTCAATCTAAACTATACTATCAAACTATTCTACTTTCTACTCTATCAATTTCTCTCTACTCCTCTGCTATCCTAACTCTGATCTAATGAGATACAAATGAGGGGGAATGTCCCTTTTATAGCTGGCCAAGTCCAACGGACGGCTCAGATTACAATCGGTTGGATGGCCCAGATCATGCCACCTCAGCCCTAAACAAGATTCACCCTAAAAACCGCCACCAAGAGGAGTGGGGTAATAAATAAGCCATAAATGTCCATCATCCTTCTAGAAGATTCTAGCCTTGAAACGCGTTCACACTGCTCTTGATCTTCTTCTTGACGTTGTTCTTCAACTTCTTCTTTGTCACTTGAGCTGGGCACATACGAAGTTTCAACACTCAGCCATTTTTTTGCAACTTTCTTCCATCGAGGTTGAGGTGCCATCTTGGATTACTTGCTTCATCACTTTAAGTCATCATCATTTGGTCTCGACGTTTCTCCTGCAAAACAAGCAAGGAGAAGAGCATTAGAACACTTCATAAAAAACTTAGCTTACTTACCTGATTTTCACGCTTTAACTTCCAAGGGTTCATCGTCTTCACTAGCCAACTTCGCGTTCAAATTCTTCATGCCTTAGCCAAATTTCCAACTCATCTTGTATTTTGCTTGGCACACTTCACTCTAATATTTATCAAACTCAGGCTCAAGAAAAATGTTTTCATCAGGAATTTGATCAAAAAATTTCTAGGTGCCCAACTTCAAATTCATCCGACAAGGCGGCATATTTCAACAGCCTTTTCCTTTCTTGCCTTAGAAATTTTTTTAAACTTTTACTTAGGAAAATTTCACAATTCAAGTGCCGATTAAATTCTTCATCCTGAAGGCCTCGGCGAACTGTAGAAGACACTAAAATCCGTTCCTCGTTGACAATCTTCAATACCCAGAAGAAAATTTTCTTCAGAACGTGTCAAATTCATGGGTATACAACGAACGGGTTCATTTAATTTTTCTTGAATTTTGAACCTTAGAAAATAATTTTTAACAAATTTAATCCCGTTCTTCATCCCTGAGCGTATTCCTGCTCTAACTTGAATTTTTTTTTAATTTTTTTTGACCCTGTGCAGCTGGCATCTACTAACTTTTCCACTGGCAATTTCATTCATATCTCGAGAAATTTCATCACTTCAAGTCTAGGCGTGTTTTTCCTAAGGGAGAAATTTTGTGCCTTAGAAAAAAAAAAACTTAAATCACTTAGCACTTTTGAAATTTTGACTTGGAAATTTTTTTTATTCCTCCATCTTCAAGTCATTTTTCCTGTGGTGAGAAAATATTTTTCTCAACTCACTTAGCACAATTTTTCCTCTAAATGCCTTGAGCACGTATTGTATGTCATAGAAGATGCTTTTGATTTTAACGCCTAGCATATTTTATTTTTCTTCATCCTTACTTCACTTTGCATGGCGCATTTAACATGAGGTGAAGGATTTGACCTTCCAACGCCCAACAATTTTTACTTCCCTCCTTGCTAATCTTGGGCGCATTTTAGCATGTGAGGAGGATAAGCATGTTCTAGGTGGAGGAGGATATATCCCTTAGAATTTTTTATCATTTTGTTTGTAGTGGAGGGCTAGCTTCAATACTTGGTGGGCGCATTTCATGTATGAAGGAGGATGAAACTTCAATGCCACCTTTGACTTCCTTTGAATCTCAACGCCTTTTGGAATATTCCCTCCTTGCATGTGCATGTTTTGTCTTCACATGCCTCCATTTGGGCGCATTTCAGCATATGAGGAGGATAAGCATGTTGACGCCTTGACTTTCCCTTGGCTTTCCTCTAAACTTGGCGCATTTAGCATGTAGAGAGGGATGAACATTTGTGACTTAGAAAATTTTTAAACTTCCTTGACATGAGGGCGCATTTCACCCGTGGAGGAGGATGAAACAATGACTTAGAATATTTTCCATCATCTTCTTTCTCCTTGGGCGCATTTTGAAGGTAGAGGAGGATGTTTTTTTTATACTTAGAAACTTTTTGACTTTCTTGATCAAGCAAGGCGCATTTGGCATGTGGAGCAGGATATTGCTCATACTTAGAAACTTTTCTATCACATGCTGGAGATGAGGGCGCATGTAGGGGTGTCTACAGGATGAGATCAACACTTAGAAAATTTCTTGATGCCTCTTGTAGCTGGGCGCATTTTGATGGGTGAGGAGGATAAAACCTCAACACTTAAACATTTCTCTTGACTTCCAGCTAGCTGAGGATGAGGGTGCACCTGAGGGTAGGAGGTGGATTTATCTTCAAACTTAGAATTTTCTCCACACCTGCTTTTACCTGCTTATCCACGCCCTGCTATATATAGTAAGTCCTTGAATTTTCACACTTCTGAAGCTCGGATTGATCTGAAATTTTGAACATTGGACCTTCATGACCCTGTCAACGGGTCCACATTGCCATCCTGAGCTGACCTGCTAAAAAAAGCATGTTTCTGAAGGTGGTTTGCCGGTTTATAGTAACTACTTGTTTCCGACATTCCACCCAATTGATTTGAAATTCAATATGTACCCTCACCACTTGACCGCCCATTATATTCATGTTGTCGGGCCGACTTCCTTCGAGCTTTAGCCGCCAAAATGATTTACTATAAATAGTAAGTGCTCCGTTTGCCTTCAAATTTCATCAACAGATAGCTTGAGAGATGCTGATCGTGGTGGTATACATCGGTTTTCAAAAATTCTGACTTTTTTAATTCCATCTTTTGGGTCCCTGGCCGGAACCCTAATTTGACTGCATGTATCAAATCCACCTCGCTTGTCCTTCGCTATGCTTTCGTTGCATCAGTTTATTAGTTTGTGATTCCGGCGGCCGAGGCGGCCACAATGTATCATTTGCTAAAAATAGTAAGTCTTGGGCCAGTGATTATCTCCTTCTTGCATGTCACATCACTATGAAGCTCAAAAACCCACAAGGAATCATCATCGCATTATGCAAAGAAACTCACATGTAAAACCCTTTAAAATAGCCCTGGCTGAACTCTAAAATTCGCTTATCTCACTTGTACAAGCCAAGGCACCATCAGGAAGGCCGTCCTTTCAAAACCCAAAGAATTCCGCATTACGCGCTGAAAAACTCTTCTCGATATAACCCCTCAAATCAAGCCCGAAGTCAATCAAGCAGTGGCCAGTAAGTTGTCTCCGCTTCTACCAAATTTTGCCGGGTTAGTTTGATGTGTTCCTGATGCACTCTGATTGTTGAAACTTCAAGAATGCTGATGGAATAATTCGAATTACACTAATTCTACTAAAAGCAAGTCATAGAACTGACGCCTAAATTTCAGAAACTCCCCATCGAAGACACCGAATATCAATGTTAGCCTTCCTACTAAATTCATCCACTGGCTTGGACCCTAGATTGACCAGGAAAGCACAAACCCTAATTTTCAGACTTGGCCAAATTTTACGTTTAAGCTAGCAGATGGGAACGTCCCCAGAAGGCAGACACTAGAAAAGAGACACACAAAGAGAGAGAGAGACAAAAACCAAAGCCAAAAGACCAGAATGGAGCCAAAAATTAGGGGTCCCCATCTTGAATGGGGCGATGTGTGCAAAGGTCACAACAAGTCTCTAGAGGCCATTGCATCGATTTTTTAGAGGGAGATTCTGTCTATCAGCTGGCCATACTATTTAATGTCATCCCTTTAGGCGACTGCAAGCTTATCCAGGTTCCTCAATAAATAGCTTGCCTTTTTATTTGTATGTTTGATCTTCGCTGTTGTAATCATTCTGAAAGAATAATATATCATCTATCTCCAGTCTATCGGTTGTATTCTTTCATATTTAGTCTTCTGGTATTTTATTTTAATTTTCCAAGCATTTCTTTTCAAAATCGCACCATTTCTCCTTATTGCAAAAAATTACAAAAAAGTCAAAAATCAACAAAACAAACAAAAAATTGCATTATCGTCAGAAGTCAGGCTTGAGAGACACCTGGTCTCTTATAGAAATGAATAAAATCCTTAGCACAAGCCAAATTCAGAATTGAAGGCAAATCCATAGGCAAAGTTCATTCGAGCATAGAGATGGCCAAAATCTTGGCTAAGTGTTGAACGGTCCACATGAAGGTGTTACAAAATGAAATTGAATAGCCAAAATTTGGCTAACTATGGGAAATACTTCACAAGGAAAATTTTAATTTCCTCCATTGTGGCAAAAGCACAGAGGCATTCTTCTCCAAATTCAAGGCACTTGAACGAATATTTAGACATCTTGGGGGGATTTCATCTACAATCCCAGACCTATTGAAGCAATCAGGGCAACTTCTTCAAAGATTTCATCCCATGAAGAATTAAAGACAAGTCCCCAATCAGAATCAGATGGTGACAAGAGGAGTGTTCCAAACAAATTTCCATACTTAGACAATTTCTTGACACAAATTGGATAATTCAGAGAGGAAATCCAAAGGAATAACACCAATCCAATTCAAGCAAGAGGAATTTTAAAGCAATCAAGAAAGAAAATAACTTCAAGTCCAGACTTCTAGACCTCAAATGCAATTGAGAAGAAGACATCAAAATCTCAAAGGAGATCCAAGATCAAAGCTAGGAAGGAACAATCGCAAAGTACAGAGTTGTCGACAATGAAAGATATTCTAAGGCAAGCACGTGGAAGAAAAACAAAGTGACTAAGGAAGACATTCAGCATGCTGAAGTGGCGCCTCGTCATCTTCCAACCAATCAAATTGTTCCAAATCAACATGCAACAACCTTCTATTTTATTGTTGGTTTATATTTAGCAGAAGGACAAGTGTCCCCAAATGAATTTTTCTCATTGGTCGAGAGGTTGTTGGTTGTGACAAACCCTAATTAGGGTTTTTTTTTGTAATCTCTGCCGTTGATTCGAAATCAATCTTGGCCATTGAATTGTAATCGAGGAGCCTATAAATTGAGCTCGCCCCTCATTTGTAAAGTGTGAAGAAAGTGTATGAGATTGTTGCGTATTGCTACTTTTGATAATAAAAGCTCTTATGCATGATTTGCTTTGAATCCCTTTTATTGTCAAGTGGTTTGCAAGGTTGCATAGCTTCTTCAACATTAGATTAGAATTAAGATAGAATTTGATTTGAATGTTTGTTAAATGAGTGAAAGATCTGATAGTATTGATTGTTAAAATTAGCTCATACTTTCTTTGAATAGATGATTTTTATTCAATGCATAAAGTTAGCCCGAGCTTATGATTGTGGATGCTTAACTTTAGTATGGATAAGTATTGTTCAAGACATGGAAATTATAATCACACCACTTGGAGATTGCACCCACTTTGTGTAGTTGTCCCAGGGAGGCGAAGCAAAGTGTGGTTATCAGTTTCACCTAATCTTTACCGCCTCTTGAATTCTTAGGAGTAGATTAGAACTTCTAAACCCTTATCTCTTTTTTTCGTTTGCTTGAAAGACCCAAACAATAGAGCTTCATTGCCTAGACCTTCATTGTGAATTGAACAAGCCTAGCGTAAATCCCTTTGTGTATTACCAGCATATCACAACGCCCATTGAACTTATCCACACATTAAGACCTGGAAAAAGAAACCTTGGAATTGGCATATGATCTTCTCAAAATCTTAGCATACACGGTAATTTTGTTCAAGAGAGGATAGTGTCTTTGGACATTTTATTCTGTGTGTTCGGTGGATGATAAAACGTACACCAACAGGGAGGAATTAGGAATAGATCATATGGCCGACCATACATGGTAAATTGAATGTTTATCCCAATCTTATGAAGTCATGAATCTAAAACAAATATCAGAGATGGACGACTTCAATTATATATTGGAATTATAGTGATCAAACATAGGACTACGAATAGAAGACAATATTTCCAATACATGGATAAATAAAGGGCAGTGATTAAATAGTTATAAGCATTATATTAATTATGGACAAACAAGGCATGAAAAGGCATTGATTGAGGGATGCCACCCTTAACGTCGGGACATGGAAGTGAATAAAAAGAGTATGATATGTAAGGGAACAAACATCATTGAAGAAGTGGTAATGACATCTATATGAAATCAAACTGGTTACTCAAGGGAGCCGATCAACCTCTAAAACAAGTGCATGCCTAAATCACCATAACCTGGAACAACATTAGTAAATCTTAGAATCAACATTTTGAAGTCTGACATCAACTTATCACAATTTCAGTGCATATAATTGAGGGAGTCACATTAGAAACAGTCACTATATTAAATGCTCTAATTTATATTATACTCATATAGTTTGATTTTAAAGAATTTGGTTGAGCAACAATTATCCAACTTATTTGAATAATATTCTTGCACCAGTCCTCATATCATAAGTCATCTCTATAACCTGCATCAAACATTACTAATATTGCTACTACCATTATAGCCATTTTAATACATATCTATGCACTTATTTGTCAAAGGCTAGAATTTCTCTATTGGTATAACCTAATACTGTAACCTACAATACAAATAAACCCAAAATTTATAATAATCCTATAAGGGACATTACAATGGTATCAAAGCATCTTTCCTACCAACTTGTAGAAGAAAAGTGAATGCAAACCTATCATAGAAAAGGAACTATGGCCGAACAATTGGCGCAAGAGCTTAGAACCTTCATGGAACAAACCAACGAAAAATTTGAGAAAACCAATCAATTGATTCTCAAGGCTCTGAAGAGCACAAAGATATACTGAGAGGGGGGGGGAGGTGAATCAGTATATCAACAAACTTTATCCCCCTGAACTTTGTAATGTCCCCGGCCTTTAGCACCTCCGCACTTTTCGTGATTGGTAGCCTATTCCCAGCAGGCGTATTGGCAAGTCGCTGGCAAAAATTAGGTTTCTAAAATGCTTGGATGGGTTCTCTTGAAGATTCGTGGTTTGCTTGTTGGAGTTTGGGTTTGTTTGGATTCGGATTCCTTCTAGGTTTTCAGAGAGCTTCACAGAGGTAAGGACTTGTAACCTGCCGGGCAACTTTTTCTGACTTTACTATTTTAGTGTTGCGATCACAGCCTTTGAGCGCCTGAGATTTTTGGGATTGCGGATTCTGGCTTTAAAGCTCGCACGGGTGTCGTGATGCACTTGGACTGGTAGCAACCTCCTACTATTTTTGCAGTAAATTGTATTTTAGCAGTTGGTCAAGTCAAGATCAACTCCTGTGTTTTCTTTTCCTCGCGCTTCATTGGTAATTTTGATCTTTGGCCATGGGTTCATTTTGGAGAGAAATAAGTCATTTAAAATGAATAATGTTTTATTTTATAAAATAACCCCTTGTCCTAGTAATATAACTTTAAGTTGTTTTAAAAAGGTGGACTTTGAGGGTGGTCATCTCATGGGGAATTATTTTGATATGTCTAAAGTCAAAAATATTTCTTGGAGAAAGGGACGCCATTTTATGAAGAGGGGATTTTTAATAAAGTCAAGATTGAACATTATGAAAGGGGGCGCCCAAACTGGAGGGAAAAGGAGTCAATTCAAATTTGAAATTAGGGTTTGTTTTTTAGAAGCTTCTGGAGGGCCTTCTCAAAGTTATAAAAGGGAGCCTTGGGACTTCATTTATCATCTTGCGTCATGAGTAAAGTTATGCTGCCAGAATGGTATTTGGATTACTTCGAGGAATGAATGCCTCCTAGCCTTGGCTTGACTTCTTGCTTGAAAGACAGCAACTAGTGGAGAGTTAGATTGTAGTTGAGTGAGATTTGTAGTGAGATTTTGCATTGTAGAAGTTGTTTTGCATTTGTAGTTCAGTTTCTTGCATTTTAATCAAAATCTGGAGTTGCTGATTTTGTATTGCAGATTGAAGTTTATACTCATAAGTCTTTGGGCGAATTTATTTTGGTTCTAGGTAGTTTACCCATGCATTTGCTAGCCTTGGGCGCCCCTCTATGCCAAGTTGCAGATTTTTTAGAGGTGTCTTGGATTTTATCTTGTTGGTAGAACATTTCTTGAGGCTGTACCATTCTGTTTTGCCTGACAAGTGTTTAGAAAAAAAAAATACTTCAATTTGTCAGTTGTTTCTTTGTCTAGTCTTCATTGTCATCATCCTAGCTTTTGTTTGCATCAAGTCTCATGTCATTCTGGCAAGTATTGAGTGAGTTGTGAGCATTTTAGTGGATTCTAGGGTTGCTGGTTATGCATATTAAGTTGCTGTTCTGTCATATCAGCTTGCGTAAAGTCTATCTTTTGAGTTGGGTTTGGGTTGAAAGTCTTTGTGATCATTGAGGAGACATTATACTATATTGCAGCATGGTTAGACTTTCTTATTCTATGTATTTGGCAGGAAAATCTCTAATTATTGTAAGCTGAACAGTAGTACTGTCAACAATCTTCTTCTCTGTTATTTCATTGTAATACCCGCTGGATAAGTGGAAGAGGCTGGCTTGCTGCCTATTTACTTTGATTTGCATTGTAATATCTTACATCTCCGCCCTATGGTAGTTCCATTCCCACTCCGAGTTTGAAAGCACATTCTGGGTGTTGAGTTTACTTTCAGCATAATAGAAGATAGGGATCCTCTGACCATATGCTCATTGTCATCCGACGCATTCTTGGTTAGAGTTCTTTATTCAACATTGCTTTGAGATCCTCTGACCATATGCTCGTCGTCATCCGGCGCATTCTTGCTTAGAGTTGAATTCTGCATCGTTTTGGTTTAAGTGCTAACCCTAACGGATGTGTGTTGCATTGTGACCAAGTATTGAAAATTGGAAAACTTGGTCCTATTTTACAATCTTTATCAACTTCAAATTCTTAACACAAATCAACTATACAAGAATATCTCCATATGAACAAGTTGACACCAATATTTTACGTGGAAACCCTTACGGGATAAAACCACGGTACAAACAATGTACTTTGTGAATTATATATGCTTTTACAATAAATGTAGGCACTAACCTACTTGAATGACCAAAATATGTAGTTTAGTAGGCACCAACCTACAAAGAGCACCAACCCTTGATCCTAATTTAGTAGGCACCAACCTACAAGGAGCATCAACCCCTAAAACTGATTTAGTAGGCACCAACCTACAAGGAGCATCAACCCCTACTTGCCAAGCACCAACTTAGCAAAGATTATAATTTGAATGAATAGTGTTCCACCTTTAATGTTGCTTCCTCAACGGATGATGGACTTTACAATCTTCCTCTTCTTGAATTTATCCTTCTCGAATGATGTTCATATAAATCAGCATATGATGAATTTACTTTATAGATCTACCTCTTATATTCTCCTCATACAAATTTGCACAAACTCCTCTAGGACTGTCCTTGAATTATCTTCACAAATCAGCAATCATCTCTTCATAAATCTGCTCAACATGTAAATATATCTTCACAAAACTCTGCTCCAATCTGCTGCATATATTTCTCTTTGCCTCTGCACAAACTCTTCACAGAATTGAAACAATGTTCTTTCAAATCTGTCTTCTCAACTCAAACTTCAGATAATATTCACTTTATACTTGATAGTGTTGCTCTTCCTCTCTATACTCAGACAATATTCATTCAATCCTTCTTATATTGATCTGCAGATGGTATTTATTTATACTCAACACAGATAATATTTAACAAAATCCCATCATGGATGATATATCCTTTGTTCCTCTACAAAAATCCAACACTCTACACACCTGATTGTATTTTAATGATACGGCATTTATTCCACACAACATTGCACACATCAACAACACACTACAATCTTACTTCAAACGATGTTCATTGTTTTCCACATACAGCACAAATTTGTGTTTTGATAATATATCGGTTATTCCACACGCCACACCCTCTTCACATATCATGACTTTATTAAATATCTTTATGCCTTGGTGAGAAAGATATGACTTTTGAGAAAGAAGTGATTCTTCAGAATGAGGTGTCCCTTCTTAATAAGTTGCACCCGTCCATATAATCGCTGCTTAAGATCTTTCTGTTATTGATCCTTTTTAACATAATTCTTTTATTAACTATAATCGCAATATGTAGTTTTCCTCAACGATATTCTTATTGGTGCTACCAAAGCCACAATATGACGTTGATCTCTTTTTATTTTCATTGGCATTTTAACTTTATTGGAGAATCCACATCGGCTAGCAAGAAGGAACGACGTCATTAGCTTGCTCGGTAGACTTCATCTGGATTTGTCTTCATCTGCATTTGTCCCATCTGAATATTGTTTTATCTGGAAATATTTAATCAAAAAACTTGGTCTGGAACGACAGCCTTATGTAATCGTCTTCCACGTCTTTAGAAATGCAATGACTTCCTCAAAACATACTCACGACTATATGACAGTTACTTCATGGTCATCGCTAGTCTCCCAGAATTGATGGCGACTATTGAAGAGCCCCGATAATGGTTATTCCTCTGATACTGCTCTGTACACAGTGCAAGGTTATTCAATATTATATTTGGCAAGGCGGCAACAATTGATAAAGCCGAACATTACAGTATTAAACTGCAAGCACACAATGCTTAATACTACTCCTCTCAATATGATCCATTGCTTTACATAGTGCTGATGTTTCTCTAATTACCAGATTATAACATGAGTCAGTGATATAGTCTGAAGTGTGTCCAGTTCCCTGTAGGTGCACTTATAATAAATTTCTTAGGTATCTTGTGACTGAAACAATCCCCAGATTTCTGCCCTTTGAAGATATTTCATTCAAGCTGTTAATTACCATTCATGACTTCAAAATGCAAATAAGAATAGGGTCTACTTGATATGCTAACCAATTTTTTCGATAGAATTACACAACATAACCAGCAATAGTTAACTGGATTAGTGTTAGCATCAAACTGAAAACCAAACTTGAAAGAACTACTCAACGTCAAGAATGTGCACTCAAGATCCCATTGAGGGCGAGGTGCTAACATATGACGGAGTGTTTAATTGAAACTAGAAATTAATAGGCGGATAACCAGCCATGAAGAGCATTTCCACACTACCACCAAACAGTGGGGGGAAAAGATTACAATTAAAACAATTCGTCTGCTGCGGCGAGCATCCACAGAGCTGTGGGGATTCACCACTACGAAAGTGGGTACAAGAGCGTTACAATAAGATTATCCACACTGGCGGTAAACCATCCAGGGGTGATTAATGTGAAAACAACAAGTAATTGCAGAACTGGAAATGGTTGGATTAGTAATGCTTAATCTCAACCTATACAAATTAAACTCTGCAGATTACAATTACATTGATAGAGAATGAAGCTTAGGAAGAGAAGTGTGAATTCTAACAATCATATAACACTCCAAAACTGAAGTAGAAGACCAAAAACTGAGAACTATAACAATCTGATATAAAAATCAGAATTCTGGAAATTCAAACCAGCTACAGAGAAAATCATGAAATGCTCATAAGTAGGTCAAATTACCTCCGAATCGAATGAGACCAAGTGCAACTGATTGCTAGAAGGTAGGCGACCAAACAGAAATGATGAAACAGCTCCAAAGAACCTCTGTTAATTTTGCACGAATTCCAAAGCTCTTCTAGAAAAGTACGACCCTCCTTGAAGGGGCGATTTCTCCTTAAAAATCAGGTTCTCAATAATAAAATCCAAGAATTGGTAGAAAGGGGCACCCTTGAACAACAAACTGAATGGTAAAATGCCCAGAACCAAATTCAAACTAAAAAATAAGTTCTAACATGAAATCACCTTCAGCTGTAGATGAAACAGCAAAACCAAAATTGATGAATCTTCAAAATTTCTTCACAATTAAGCTCAATCTGCTAGTCAGGATGAGAAGCAACTAATTCCAACTAGATGTTGTATTTCAAACATGAAATTGGATGATTGGCTAGGAGGTAGCATCCTCGAAGCAAGAATTCATTTGTCATTCCGACATCATAACAGTATAATAATATGAATGGATACCAAAGCTGAGATAAAACCTTCATTTTTATAGAA
>VDFB02202393.1:0-16160 GCA_007258455.2 Sequoia sempervirens
ATATAATTCTACACTTTTCATAATGAACATCAAGTCTATGTTCATAATATCAGGTGTCTAAACACCATACAAAAATCATATACACAACCTTAGCCAACAAAAGAATTCAACTTAAACAATCACAACCCCCACATTATACAATTTTTCTGGAAGACTTGTTCATCTAAGACTTTCCCAAATTTCCCAATAAAGAAACACGATTTGTAGCAAATTGAAAAAAAATAGTCTACATTAGGATTTACTAAATCCAGTCATGCAATAATTTGAAGTGCCAAAATTATTCATCTAAGATTTAATTCATCTTCCATGCAATAAGAAAATCAAATCTATAATTTTCCCAATTTCATAACCATACATTATAATGAAATCTATATAAACTCCAGAATAACAGTCTATTCTAAACACAAATAACTTAATCATAATAAATTAATTATTAAAATATCTACATTTAGATATTTAATAAATTATTTCTTTTAAATATTTCATTAAAAAAAATGATAACACTTAAAAATTTTCTTAACATTAAATAAATATATAATTATAAATATTATATATATATATTTTATATATAATATATATTATATTATTAATATACATTATATATAGCATATATATATAATAATTATAAAATATATAATTATTAATGTCAATAATTACAACTTAAAATTACAAATTAAAATTACAAATTAAAAACCGCATGGAAATTTAAACTAAATGTTAGGGCTTTAAGCCCTAACCTCATGCAACCTGCGCCATGGGTAGGGCTGCCTTTGCAGCCTGCCCCATAGGGCTCGATCGCTGCGGCTGAGTTGAGCGCTGCCACGAGGGCAGCATTGGGCTTGGCCCTCACCACCGTCCCCCTATGGGGTCGGCCGCGGGAGCCCCGCCTGAGTGCTTCGGCTCTCTCTCCATTTCAATTTATATTTTCTAAAATAAATTTATATTGAATAAAATGACGGACGGCGAAATTTCATAATCTTTTTTTAAATAAATTTCTCAAATTCGCCTGTATGGCGACAACTATGAATTTTCAAAAGGAAATCCTCACAATCCAATTTATATATGAAGTATATATATGTATATATATATATATACATACAAATTCATAGGGTTTTCTAATGGAGAAATAAAGAAATTTCTCTGGGGTTTACTATTTTCCTGTAGCTTCATAAACTTGTCTAGTGAAGAATAGCTTTGCCTGTAGCTTCCAAAGCCTTTCCTGAACACAAATTCCCAAATATGCCAAAATCTCAACCAGAGAACTTCCAGAAATATACAACAGTACACAAAAGCAAAAACAATTTTTTTATTTTAAACAGAGCACTAATTCATTTCCCGTGAAGAAAAAAGTAATCCTCTGTATTTCCCCAAATCCCAGATAACCTCCGAGAAAATCCTCCACCCAAAAAGGTAATTAATTTAACTGGCACACATGTCGAAAAGAAACAAATATCTTATCACGACAATGATTCATTTTTCTTCTATCAAGAATTTAAATGCCTTTTTTAAAAATAATTTGAAATTTCAATTTTCAAAATACAAAATTTATTTAACAATTAAAAATGTCATTTCCAAAATAACAATTAATTTCAAATTTAAATCTATTCACATAGTAAAGGTAACTTTTATTTTAATTAATTAATTTATTTAATTAAATAATTTTAATCACAGTGATCAAATCACTTAACCAAACAAACTATTTAAGTAAATTAAAATGTAAAACTTATTTTTAACATTAAAATTAATTTAAATCAATAGTAAATTAAAGAATAACAAACTATCATAAAATTATTAAAATTTTCCTTTCAACAATTGATCAATCAGTAAACAAGACCACCAAAGACTCCAAACTAAAACTGGCAGTGTCACGTATTTGGATTAAAGACTAGACTAGGATGAACCATGTTACTACCTCCCAATCAACATTTCTATTAAGTCTTGACACTTTCGGACACGAGTAACCAGAAGTGGAGTCGGTGTCATGTCCCTGCAATCCTGCAATCACACAAATGACATACATATATATAATCAATTGTACAAACACACCGTGCAGAGAAAATCACGGAAATCACAGGGCACTCACAAGCAAGTGATGCAACTCCGTTCTCCACACCAATACACGTCACATCAGAATGACAAATTAAATAACAGTTAGTCCATCATAAACATATATATAGCAATAACATCTGAAGGAAATATCTACGCTATCACAAAGCATGTCATAAATCAATTATCACCATACAATGTCTCATCATATCACAAAGTGAATCCACTATCGCTCAAGTGCTTGATCAAAGTATCTAAACCAAAGTACCAAAGTCTAACGATTGTAACATGCTATAAAACATAAGCATAAATGGAGGGTACTACCACGGGTCTTGTTGTAGGTGAAACCATCCCATATATTGCCAGCTCTTGGGGAATTAAAAATGGAATTTTTTCTCCTTTGCACTTTTAATTTTTAATTTTTTTTTAGGGATACTTGTTTGCTTCTTGCATCTCATAAAATAGTTTTTTTTAATAAAATATATAATTTACAAATTAATAAAATGATTTTTTTTAATTAAGATATTTTTTGCAATTATATTATTATAATACAATTTGTAATTCATATTAAAAAAATTAATTGCATGTTTTTTTAAACTTATAAAATAGGTTTTTTTGTTATCATATATTAGCTTATAAAAGGAAGGTATTTCTTTTAGTGTCTATTTCTTAAGAATATAATACCAACCTCCCTTATTTTTAGCATTATGGATTTCAGGTTTTAAGATTTTTTTTGAGACCAACCTCTTTTCATTATGATATTCATGATTGAGAGTTTTTGAATAAATCAAATGTAAATAAGGAATTTTTTATACAAATAAAAATTGTTGTATTTACTAATTGATTAATTGTTATTTGATAATTTAATCTTAGGTTTGATTCATGTTTTTTTTTTTCAATAAGAAAAATATTTGTATTATTTAAACTATTGATGTTTTTTTAATATTCTTTTATAAATTAAATTTTCATATCTCAATTCTAAAAATAAAAAAATGATAAATCTTTCAATAATTACTAAAAAAAATTAATGATTAAATTTATCTTGTGATTTTCTCACTCATAGATTTCAATGATGATCCATAACCTACTAAATAGAATATCTATAATTACCTTATGAAAATCTATGTTTTTAACCAAATAATAGTATATGAATTTATCTTTTATCATTTGTTTCAATTAGATATTTTTTATGTTCAAATAGAATTTCAGGTTTAATATTTTTATTATGTTTATATATTTTTTGTAACAATATTGAGAATCTAAGATTTTTTTTATTTATTAATCCAAAAAGAAATTATTACTAAATAATTCCTAAAAAATTATATCATTCATCCATAAAGATTGTATAAATTATTGGTTTCATGAAAATTAAAAAATCCTTAAGCTTTTGAGTTTCAACATTGCAACTTTTTCTTTCCTTTAAAATTATACCTATGTCTTACTTAAGAAAAAATAATTTTTTTTATTTTTTCTACTTCAAGAACTAAAAATATTTAGAAAATTATTATTAATTTTAGTATGGAGCTCGTGAGATCCTCTTTCGTTTTGTGAGGTAAATAGAAAAAATACATATTCCATAACTACTTCAAAGAAATTCATAAATATTCAAATTTACAAAAATATTATTCCAACAAAGGCAATGATTATTATATATTTAGTGGTAGAAAAATATTACTTCATGTGAAATATTTTTTATAAGTCTACATTGATGTTTTAACTTTAGATTATATAGTTGCTTAATAAATTTTATTGTAAAACTATCTTCAGATCAAGGGAGAGCTGGGGTTATGCTGCAGCTGTCAGAAGAGGTCAAGGGTCTCATTAGGCATGGGGACAAGCAAGGCAGCAATTCACTCCGCAACCTTCTATTTCGCCAGGTAAATAGCCTTCTGTTCCGCTAGGGAAATTAGAAAAATAAAAAATTTGCATCTATATACACAAGCATTCTAATCCACAAAGTTTATTGAACGAGCAAATAATCCTCTTGCCATTTAGATTTTTTATTTTTTATCTCTGCAGCTAAGTCTTGAACATAAGCGTGTTTCCTCCCTTTAAATGCGACCATGTCCTCCTAAAGTAGATGTTCTAGGAATGGAAAACGTGACTCGTTACGCTCATATTTAAAAAAAAAATTCCTTTTCATTTTATTGTAAATTGCCACAAATTAATGTTTCATATGGATCTCACGAGATCCTTTTCTATTCCACCAGGTAAATAGAAAAATTACATATTCCATAACTACTTCAAAGAAATTCATAAATATTCAAATCAACAAAAATATTATTCCAACAAGGGCAATTATTATTATTTATTTATTGGTAGGAAAATATTACATCATGTGATTTTTTTTTTTTCAAATTAGAAAAATATTTGGATTATTTAAACTATTGATATGTTTTTTTAATATTATTTAATAAATTAAATTTTCATATCTCAATTCCAAAAATAAACAAATTATGTGATTGATAAATCTTCCAATAATTACTAAGAAAAATTAATGATTAAATTTATTTAGAGATTTTCTTACTCATAGATTTCAATGATGATCCATAACCTACTAAATAGAATATCTATAATTACCTTATGAAAATCTATGTTTTTAATCACATAATAGTATATGAATTTATATTTTATTATTTGTTTCAATTAGATATTTTTTTTGTTGAAATAGAATTTTAGGTTTAATATTTTTATTTTGTCCAAATAAAAATTACTTCCCCATTGTTTAGGCTCTTTGTACGGATTCTCATGGCTTCAAAGGTAAAAAAATAAAATAAAAAATTCCAAGTGAAAATGTAATAATAAATAAATTATATTTAATCTAGTGTGGGTAGATAGAATGCATGTTGCTGCACGTACGAAAGGTTGGTCGTGGGACACTTTTTTTGTGTTAATATATGTTTTAACTCACCATTAATATATGTGCAATAATGTGTAAAAAGCTATGCAGTCATGGTCCACTGGTAATTTGTAGCTCAATGAACTCCACATGTGAACATGGTAGAATGAGTAGAGCGAACGTACTTTTAACGTGCAGGCACAAAATTTTAACCCTGCCCCTGGTTGGCTATGTAATCAGGGTTATGGAGCAATTAACTCATTAATAATGAATTGAATTTACCCTAAAGCTATTCCAATATAAAGCCTCAAATTATGTAGGTGTTTGGTAGTTGCTTTACATTTTGTTTTGTTGGCGGCCAAAGCTTAGTTGAAGCAAAGTAAGAATCAATGGAGCAAGGAGGGAATAAAGGGTGAGGCAGAGGAAGTGGGCAAGGAGAGGAGCAATAGAGGCAACCGTTGCCTCAGGGTAGTGGTCAAGGAAGAGGCCAAGGAAGGCGTCAAGGAGCTGGGGGAGTCAAACTCGGGCCAAATTATGCTGGAGTCGGTGGGTTTCTACCTTTCTATGTAGACCAAGGGAGACCTAGGGATTATGCTGAAGGTCTAAGCCAACCTGGACCCGAGCTGAGTTATGTTGCAGCTATTAGAAGAGGTCAAGGCTCTCCTTAGGCATGGGGACAAGCAAGGCAACAATTCACTCCACAATGTTCTATTCTGCCAGGTAAATAGCCTTTTGTTCCACCAGGGAAATTAGAAAAATAAAAAATCTACATCTATATACACAAGCATTCTAATCCACAAAGTTTATTGAACGAGCAAACAATCCTCTTGTCGTTTAGATTGTTTATTTTTTTATCTTTGTAGCTAAGTCCTGAACATAAGTGTGTTTCGTCCCTTTAAATGCGACCATGTCCTCTTAAAGTAGGCATTATAGGGATGGAACATGTGACTCTTTACGCTCCAATTTGAGAAAAAAATTATTCTTTTTCATTATATTGTAAATTGCCACAAAATTAATATTTCATATGGATCTTACGAGATCCTCTTCTCTTCCGCCAGGCAAATAGAAAAATAACATATTCCACAACTACTTCAAAGAAATTAATAAATATTCAAATCACCAAAAATATTATTCCAACAAGGGCAATTATTATTATTTATTTAGTGGTAGGAAAATATTACATTATCACGAAATTTTTTTTTTTTTCAAATTAGAAAAATATAATTTGGATTATTTAAACTATTGATATGTTTTTAATATTCTTTTATAAATTAAATTTTCATATCTCAATTCCAAAAATAAACAAATTATGTGATTGATAAATCTTCCAATAATTACTAAGAAAAATTAATGATTAAATTTATGGAATTTCCTACTGTAGATTTGATGATCTATAACCTACTAAATAGAATATCTATAATTACCTTATGAAAATCTATGTTTTTAATCAAATAATAGTATATGAGTTTATATTTCATTATTTGTTTCAATTAGATTTTTTTTTTGTTCAAATAGAATTTTAGGTTTAATATTTTTATTTTGTCCAAATAAAAGGTTACTTCCCCATTGTTTAGGCTCTTTGTACGAATTCTCATGGCTTTAAGGGTAAAAAATAAAATAAAAATTCTGAGTGAAAATGTAATAATAAATAAATTATATTTAATCCATTGTGGATACATAGAATGCATTTTGGTACACGTGCGGAAGGTTGGTCGTAGGACACTTTCTCTGTGTTAATATATGTTTTAACCCACCATTAATATATGTGTAACAATGTGTAAAAAGCTATGCAGTTGTGGTCCATTGGTAATTTGCAACTCAATGAACTCCACGTGTGAACATGGTAGAATGATTAGAGCGAACGTACTTTTAACGTGCGGGCACAACTTTTTAACACTGCCCCTAGTTGGCTACGTAATCAGGGTTATGGAGCAATTAACTCATTAATAATGAATTGAATTTACCCTAAAACTATTCCCATATAAATCCTCAAATTATGCAGGTGTTTGGTAGTTGCTTTACATTTTGTTTTGTTGGCGGCTAAAGCTTAGTTGCAGCAAAGTAAGAATCAATGGAGCGAGGAGGGAATAGAGGGTGAGGCAGAGGAAGTGGGCAAGGAGAGGAGCAACAGAGGCAACCGTTGCCTCAAGGTAGTGGTCAAGGAAGAGGCCAAGGAAGGGGTCAAGGAGCTAGGGGAGTCAAACCCGGGCCAAATTATGCTGGAGTCGGTGGGTTTCTACCTGTCTATGTAGACCAAGGGAGAGCTGGGGATTATGCTGAAGGTCTAAGCCAACCTGGACTCAAGCCGAGTTATGTTGCAGCTATTAGAAGAGGTCAAGGTTCTCCACAGGCATGGGGACGAGGAAGGCAACAGTTCACTCTGCAGCCTTTTGTTCCGCCAAGTAAATAGGCTTTTGTTCTGCCAGGGAAATTAGAAAAATAAAAAATATACATCTATATATGCAAACATTCGAAACCACAAAGTTCATGCAACGGGAAAATGATCCTCTCGCTGTTTAGATTTTTTTTTTATCTCCGTAGCTAAGTCCTGAACATAAGTGTGTTTCCTCCCTTTAAATGCAACCATGTCCTCGTAAAGCAGACATTCTAGGGATGGAACACGTGACTCTTTATGCTCCAATTACAAAATCTCTTTATTCCTTTTCATTATATTATATTTTTCCACAAAATTAACATTTCATATGGAGCTCGCGAGATCCTCTTCTGTTCTGCCAGGTAAATAGAAAAATTACATATTCCATAACTACTTGAAAGAAATTTAGAAATATTCAAATTTAAAAAAATATTATTCCAACAAGGGCAATGATTATTATTTATTTAGTGATAGGAAAATATTACTTCATGTGAAATAATTCTAAGATATTTTTTTTGGATTGGGAGGATACACATCCCATAAAATTTTTGGCTTGTAGAACCCACTTAATATAGTGCTAAGAGTGTAGAATTTTCTAATTGTTAAGATATTTCTTCAGCTTATAATTTTATTTTTTTTAATAGAAACTAATTTTTTTGGGTTGTTAGGATAATTTTGCAGGTCTTGTTGTAAGTCAAACAATCCCATATGTTAGCAGTTCTTGAGGGGAATTGAAAATAGATTTTTCTCCTTTGTACCTTTAATTTTTAATTTTTTTTTAGGGATACTTGTTTACTTCTTGCATCTCATAAAATAGTTTTTATTAATAAAATATATAATTTACAAATTAATAAAATGAATTGTTTTAATTAAGATATTTCTTGCAATTAAATTATTATAATACAATTTGTAATTCATATTAAAAAAATTAATTACATGTTTTTTTAAACTTATAAAATAGTTTTTTTTTGTTATGATATATTAGCTTATAAAAGGAAGGTATTTATTTTAGTGTCTCTTTATTTATTAATAATATAATACCAACCTCCCTTAATGTTAGCATTATGGATTTCAGGTTTTAAGATTTTTTTTGAGACCAACCTCTTTTCGTTATGATATTCAAGATTGAGAGTTTTTGAATACATCAAATGTAAATAAGGGATTTTTATACAAATAAAAATTGTTGTATTTACTAATTGATTATGTGTTATTTGATAATTTAATCTTAAGTTTGATTCATGTTTTTTTTTTCAATAAGAAAAATATGTGTATTATTGAAACTATTGATGTTTTTTTAATATTTTTTATAAATTAAATTTTCATATCTCAATTCAAAAAATAAACAAATGATAAATCTTCCAATAATTACTAAGAAATATTAATGATTAAATTTATCTTGAGATTTTTTCACTTATAGATTTCAATGATGATCAATAACCTACTAAATAGAATATCTATAATTACCTTATGAAAATCTATGTTTTTAATCAAATAATAGTATACGAATTTATCTTTTATTTTTTATGTTCAAATAGAATTTCAGGTTTAATATTTTTTTTATGTTTATATATTATTTGTAACAATATTGAGAATCTAAGAATTTTTTTATTTATTAATCCAAAAAGAAATTATTACTAAATAATTCCTACAAAATTATATCATTCATCCATAAAGATTGTTTAAAATTATTGGTTTCGTGAAAATTAAAAAAATCCTTAAGCTTTTGAGTCTCAATATTGCAACTTTTTCTTTTCCTTTAAAAATATAGCTATGTCTTGCTTAAGAACCATTAATTTTTTCTATTTTTTCTACTTAAAAAACTAAAAAATATTTAGAAAATTATTACACTTTGGCATGGAGTCATGATCTCTTTATTCTCAGGAGGCAACAGAAAATTACATTTTCCATAACTATTTCAAAGAACACAAATATTCTACCTACAAAAAATATTATTCCAAACAAAGGAAAATAAATTATTATTTATTTATGGTAGGTGCCTATTACCATGTGAAATGTTTTTATAAGTCTACATTGGATGCTTTTAACTTTCAAATTATATAGTTGCTTAATAGTCTGCTATTACCAAACTATCTCAAAACCAAGGGAGAGCTTGGTTGAGGCTGCAGCCTGGGCTTGAAGAGTCAGTCTCCAGGGCATGCAAACAATTCACTCAGAGCCTTCTATTCTCAGCTAGGTAAATAGCCTTCTGCTCAGTGGAAACGGTGGTACCAAAAATCTGCATCTATATACACAAGCATTCAACCATTAAAGGGCTTGAACTGCAAACAACTCTTGCCGCTTAGATTTTTTATTTTTTTATCTCTCTCAGTTCCAGATAAGTGTGTTTCCCTTTAAATGTGACCCTCACGCCCCTCCCAAAAGTAGACATTCTAGGGATGGAACACGTGATTCTTTACGCTCCAATTTCAAAAAAAAATTATTCCTTTTCATTATATTGTAAATTGCCACAAAATTAATGTTTCATATGGATCTCACGAGATCCTCTTCTGTTCCGCTAGGTAAATAGAAAAATTACATATTCCATAACCTTCATCTAAAGAAATTCATAAATATTCAAATCAACAAAATATTATTTCAACAAGGGCAATTATTACTTACTACTTAAAAATATTGTTCATGTGAAAATTTTTCAAATTAGAAAAATATAATTTGGATTATTTAAACTATTGATATGTTTTTAATATTCTTTTATAAATTAAATTTTCATATCTTAATTCCAAAAATAAACAAATTATGTGATTGATAAATCTTCCAATAATTACTAAGAAAAATTAATGATTACATTTATCGTGAGATTTTCTTACTCATAGATTTCAATGATGATCCATAACCTACTAAATAGAATATCTATAATTACCTTATGAAAATCTACGTTTTTAATCAAATAATAGTATATGAATTTATATTTTATTATTTGTTTCAATTAGATATTTTTTTTGTTCAAATAGAATTTCAGGTTTAATATTTTTATTATGTTTATATATTATTTGTAAGAATGTTGAGAATCTAAGAAATTTTTTATTTATTAATCCAAAAAGAAATTATTACTAAATAATTCCTACAAAATTATATCATTCATCCATAAAGATTGTATAAAATTATTGGTTTTGTTAAAATTAACAAAATCCTTAAGCTTTTGAGTCTCAACATTGCAACTTTGTCTTTCCTTTAAAAATATGGCTATGTCTTGCTTAAAAACCATTAATTTTTCGATTTTATCATTTATGCATAGGAATGGGTAAGCTTATCTTAATGCCACTATTAACAGATTATTTTAGATTTTTTTTAATAATTCTAAGAGATTTTTTTTGGATTGGGAGGATACACATCCCATAAAATTTTCAGCTTGTAGTACCTCCTTTTAATATAGTGCTAAGAATGTAGAATTTTCTAATTGTTAAGATATTTCTGCAGCTTATAAAAGATTTTTTTTTAATAGAAACTGATTTTTTTGGGTGGTTAAGATAATTTTTCAGGTCTTGTTGTAAGTGAAACAATCCCAAATGTTAGCAGCTTTTGATGGGAACTAAAAATAGATTGAAATTCTCCTTTGTACCTTCAATTTTTAAAATTTTTTTAGGGATACTTGTTTACTTGTTGCAGCTCATAAAATAGATTTTTTTAATAAAATATATAATCTACAAATTAATAAAATGAATTTTTTTAATTAAGATATTTCTTGCAATTAAATTATTATAATACAATTTGTAATTTATATTAAAAAAATTAATTACATATTTTTTTAAACTTATAAAACTGTTTTTTTGTTATGATATATTAGCTTATAAAATGAAGCTCTTTCTTTTAGTGTCTCTTTATTTCTTAAGAATGTAATACCAACCTCCCTTAATGTTAGCATTATGGATTTCAGGTTTTAAGAATTTTTTTGAGACCAACCTCTTTTCGTTATGATATTCAAGATTGAGAGTTTTTGAATAAATCAAATATAAATTTAAGGGATTTTTATACAAATAAAAATTGTTGTATTTACTAATTGATTAATTGTTATTTGATAATTTAATCTTAAGTTTGATTCATGTTTTTTTTTTAATTAGAAAAATATTTGGATTATTTAAACTATTGATTTTTTTTAATATTCTTCTATAAATTAAATTTTCATATCTCAATTCCAAAAATAAACAAATGATAAATCTTGCAATAATTACTAAAAAAAATTAATGATTAAATTTATCTTGATATTTTTCTCACTCATAGATTTCAATGATGATCCATAACCTACTAAATAGAATATCTATAATTACCTTATGAAAATCTATATTTTTAATCAGATAATAGTATATGAATTTATCTTTTATCATTTGTTGCAATTAGATTTTATTTTGTTCAAATAGAATTTTAGGTTTAATATTTTTATTATGTTTATATATTATTTGTAACAATGTTGAGAATCTAAGAAATTTTTTATTTATTAATGTAAAAAGAATTTATTACTAAATAATTCCTACAAAATTATATCATTCATTCATAAAGATTGTATAAAATTATTGGTTTCGTTAAAATTAACAAAATCCTCAAGCTTTTGACTCTCAACATTGCAACTTTGTCTTTTTCTTAAAAATATAGCCATGTATTGCTTAAGAACCATTATTTTTTCTATTTTTTCTACTTAAAAAACTGAAAATAATTAGAAAATTATTAATTTTATTATGTTTCTAATTTTCTTAAGTAGAACTTAAGAAATCAGTAGATCTTTTCATTCACCATTTTATTATGGTGTTTGTATTTTTCTTGTAGTCATTTTCTAAGTAACATCCAAATCTTTCTCCTTGGTCATGATTGACTTTCTTTAAATTGTTAAAGTTCAACATCATTCATTGTGGATTGTACTTTCTCCCCTTATATCCCCTAGATAAGTGTATGCTTGTTATATTTTACACTAACATTCATATTTTCATAATTTATGAACATTCATATGATTAGGTAATTGACAGTTTAAAATGATTTAGTTTAAAAAGAAATTCTTTCAAAAAAAGTTATGGCTTAGTTGATTAGCTCAAAAATAAAATAGTATAATAAGATATTTGGATAATATTGAAGTTTTTGGAAAAAAAATCTTGTCATTTATTAGCATATGTTTTCTTAATTTTTAATATTGACTTCCACTTAATAATATTGGTATTTACTGAAAGAAAAATATGAAGCGGAGAATGTGAGAGATTTGATAGTAATAATAGGGCTTTCACAACTATGCCGACCAAACATACCATCCTTTCCACAACCTTCAAATCCATATGAATCCTTGTTACAACTATTGATTAACCAATTCAATACATTTTCTTAGGCCACATGAATACTAGGAAACTTCTTTAATGAATTAGAAATGGTTGAGATACAATCCACATGGATTTACTCATTCTAATAGGATAGTAGGCCCTCTTCTTCCCTCATTTTTCCTAGATGGAAACAATATATAAGACCAAGGTGTTGGCACACATATTTGGAAAACAATAAATTGTATAGATCGGATCAACACAAAGCAAGCCCTTGGGTATTTTCACTATCCTTTCCAAAGAGAGTATCATAGCAATAGCCCTTGGGTTGAAGGTTATTTTGTATTATTTCATGTGGGTGATTCATTGTGATCATAAAAAGGAAGAAAATGACATTGTACATGATTTTGTAGAGGGTTTGCTTGACAAAAATATAGATCAAGGGATACTTGTGTCATGGTGTCAATAGATATCAATGCTTAATCATCCTTTAGTGGGTATGTTTTCCATGCATTGTGGATGGAATTCTACATTAGAGAGCCTTAACTCAAGGTTACCAATCCTAACTATTTCTCAATGGAGTGATAAATTTTTTAATTATAAGTATATTGAAGAGGCATGGATAAAAGAAAGATAGCAAGTTCATTTCTTGTGGAAGTGTAAGGCTTAGAAAAAATCTCAACCAAAATGGGTACTTGTTTCATAAAAAATAAGTACATGTTTAGAAAAGAGATCCCAATCCTAAAATTGTACCTATTTGGAATAAGTACTTGCTATGGTTTAGCATCTTGTTCCTAAATGAGTACTTATTATAAATGTGTATTTATTTTATCATAGAACAAGTACATATTTTAGAATGGGTACAAATTTCTTAAAGCTATTAATTTTTTTTCCTACCCTTGAGTTTATTTTCTCTTCTATTCACACAACAAGGATGATTGGCAAAGGTGCTCCAAAATAGATACTTGTATTAGGAAACCTCAAAAAAGTTATTTTTTCACTTAATCCCTACACAAGAGCTAATTTTATATATTCCCTTGTAGGTTTCTTCCCATTTATATTTTCTTATTTATTTTTACAATTTTTAAATTTTTAGGTTTTAGGGTTAGTTGATATACTTTTTGCAATTTTGGGGATTATTTTACAGTATTCAATTTTTGAAGAACTATGATTGATGTAATTTAAAGGGCATGACCTAATGAAAGACTATCTATCCAGATTGTGTAATATACACATCTACTTACACACCAAATTATGCAGAACATACGAGTAAAGAACTCTCAAAAAATGATACTTGATTCATTCACAATGATTGTATCAAGGTTCAAGGCTTTATAATCATATCCACATGGCCTTATGATCAAAATACAACTACATGGCTAAAAAAAATATCATCACTACCTATCACTTCACAATATCTATTACTCAACTCACATATTCAATTTGAACCTCTTCTACAACATGAGTGTTACCTCCATTCTCCTATCCTATTAATGTTACCCTTGCAATTTTCCTTTATTATATTTAGATAATCTTATATACACCTTGATGTGTCATTCAAATTTTGATCTTTTATCTCAATTGAAAGCTACCCCTATTCAATCCTTGATATGAATTATTACCTTATTTCTCAACTTAATTAATCATTCTAGAACTCCCCAAGTGAATCTTAATCTCTAACTTATATAGGAACTATAAAAATTCATTATCTCTTTGAAGGAAAAAAAACCCATTAAAATGTGATCTCATTGCACATAAGAATCAGCCCAATGTGCATGTATAATTTACAACCACCTTTACATCATCTTGAGGCATAAGACAATATTAAATTCCTTAGCACTAATAAATTATTGTTCACTAAGGATCATCATGACATATACGAAGAGAAGAAAAATGATAATCAATACAATGTGCAATGCTAGGGTAGTCACCATTAAAGGTAATCCAAAAATAACAAGTATATATGGATCTAATCTTAGAGGAGGGTACATAATGTATCATGTCATCATAAATGAGAAAGGATGTGTCATTTAAAATATATAAATTTTTGGGATAAGATCATTATGACATGGGAAAGAAGGATCATCAAGAAATATAATATTTTCATGAGTAGGAAATATGATTATATCATTGATTCTTATCCTACAAGATATATTAGAAGGTACATAATCACTAGGGATGTACTCATCACTATAAAAATCCATGTGAACATAATTAGGTTGATATTAAGATATAAAACATGAAGAAACATAATCTATATGGCATCCAAAAATAGTATCATAAGAAGGCATGATGTATTCATGTCTTTAAATAGATCCTATGTAGGAAATGTGATTATAGTCAATGTGTTGGGACTTTCAAATTTTGCAAATTTGAATTGCCCTTTTCAAAAAAATTGCCTATGCACATGCAGAAGTGCACCTGAGAATCTGCCCAAGTGACCTACTTTGGAGGGCCACAATTTGGTGCCTGTTGATTTTCAAGCCAAACCCATTTGAAAAACCACTCATGTGACATATATGAATGTGAATGTCAATTTTCAACTTCCTGTGATGAGTTTTGACAAGGTTTTGAAAAGCGAAGCTGGAGGGTTTTGACACTCTTTTGCTGTTTGCAAATTCTTTGTTTTGTAAAGTGACCTCTTGTTCGAGTTTGTATTTGGCAACCGGATGATCGTCATGTCAAAATTTTTTTTTCTCTCCATTCATCATACCTTTATGTGCTCCCATGTTAGTTTTTAGAGCCTCATAATCTAATTTGCTATTTTTACTAGGCCAAAAGCAAATGCAATTTGTTTAGTTTTACATCTGCATTTTCTGAAACTTTTCAAGGTGGTCAACTTTGACCCCTAATATCTCATGCAGAATGATGATTGTAGAAAATTCCTCTTGCACATGTGCTCAGTGTACCTAAATGATCTAGTGTGTCCAGTGGCAACCTCCTAGAATTTGATTTGATATTTTTTCAAATTGGTGATTTGGTGAGTTTTAATTTGTTATGGACAACTATAGTCATAGAAAAGTCCAAGAGGGAAACTTTGACATCAAATATCTTTCACCTCATGATTTTTTTCTCCAAGTTGTCTATTGCACTCCATTCTTGGGTCAAATTTCTACAGGCCTGTAAGTTTTTATGGCTCCAGGTGGTCATTTGACTAATTTTTCGAAGCAGTTCCAGAGCCAACTTGACCAATTTTCACCATTCTACAAATATGCTTGAAAGCAAATTTTAATGACAACCCAGTTTTAGTTTTCTCGCTAGAAGCATTTTGAAGCTGCCTCAGATCAATTCAAGGAGAAAAATTGTTTGAAAATGATTTTTTTTTTTAGTTAAGCCCACATGGGGACCCCACAGACCTGCACCATTGTGAAATTGTTTGCCTTCAAGATTTAAAATGCAAAGCGAGATTCACTTTTTAAATATGGATTCTGAAGGTCATTCCATCAAGTAGAGAGTGATACCAAATAGGGAACAACTTTGTCTCAGAGTTACAGTGATTGCAAACATAATTAGACAGTGGCAAAGCCTTGAATAGAAGATGGTGTTTCATTTGAGTTCCCTTGGATAAAGTCACAACACTATTCATTCTTGCTATCTAAATGTTTGCTAAAGTTCTTTCATGAGTTCTATTCCTAGAGTGCATCCTTTT
>VDFB02202394.1:0-15330 GCA_007258455.2 Sequoia sempervirens
AGATTATAATGGTAAGCTGGATTCAGATGTATTGTTAGATTGGATTATAGGGATGGAAAATTATTTTGAATTTTAAGGTACCTCTGAAGATAAGAAGGTGAAGTTTTTTTGTACAAAGTTGAGAGGACATGCATCGCTTTGGTGGGAACATATGCAAACAGATAGGAAGAGAAGAGGAAAATAAAAGATAGTCATTGGATCAGATGGTGAATAAGTTGAAGTCAAAGTTTATGCCTGTAGACTATCAGATTAGTTTGTTCAAGAAGTTGTAGAACCTGAAGCAAAAATAATCTAGTGTGACAAAGTATACTTAGGAATTCTATAAGTTGAATATCAGATCTGGACATTCATAGGATGAGGTTGAGCAAGTAGCCAGATATGTGAATGGTTTGAGGTCATCTATATAGGACGAAATTAGTTTGATCAAGTTGTAGAGTGTGGAAGAGGCATATTAGTGTTCCATAAAAGTAGGAGAGAAGTTGAATAAAAGACATAAGTAGAGACAGAGAGGAAGAGGTGGAATATTTCAAAGAGGAAGAACTTTTACTGGAGGAGGAAGAGGATCTTTTCTAGATTAGAATAAGGATAGGGAGATCAATAAGAATGACAATTCATACTAGAGAGGTGATGAAAAATCTTACAGAAGAGGGGGTTATGGTGGTTACTGAAATGAAGGTTATAGAAGAGATGATAGAGGACATGAGAGAAGGATATTCAAAGGAACCTGTTATAAGTATGGTGGAGAAGGACATAGAGCATTTGAATGTAATCAGGGAGAGACAAGTAGAAAGACAGAGAACAATAGGAGAACAAACTTTGTTGAGGAAGATCATGCTAGATCATCTAATAAACCTATATATGGAGAAGTGTTGGTAAATAGGAAAGTATTGTGTCAAAGTGAATTGGAGAAAGAACCATTGCAGAGGAAGAATTTGTTTCAAACCAGATGCAAGGTGAATGGTAAATGTTGCAAAGTGATTGTTGACAATGGAAGTTCAGATAACTTGGTTTCTGAAGAGATGGTGACTAAGCTAAAGTTGGAAAGGTTGAAACAACCGAAGCCCTATCAAATTTCTTGGATTCAGGATGAGCATAAGATACTGTAAGTGAACAATGTTTGGTGAAATTAAAGATAGGAAATTACCATGATGAAGTTTTTTGTGATATCATGCCTATGGATATATGCCATGTTTTGTTGGGAAGACCTTGGCAGTATGATAGACATGCTATTCATGATGGGAAGAAGAACATATACACCATTGTTGCTAATGGGATGAAGCAGATTTTGTTGCGATTGGAAGATGTTCCCTACAGTTGAAGTTTGTATGAATTCTAGGGTTTTTTTGGTTGATGGAAGGAGATTCCTTGATGGATTGAGACATGAGAATGTGTGTTATTCCTTGGTACCTAAAAAGGATAAAGACTTGAAGCATGTGGAAGAGCACCCATAAGAGATAAAAGAGATACTAACTAAATATAAGGAGATCATTTTAGATAATGTACCTGATGGATTACCACCTGTGAGGAGTATTAGTCATTGTATGGATCTGATTCCTGGAGCTGATTTTCCTAACAAAGTAGCACATTAGATGACACTGACTGAGAATGAAGAGTTGAATAGACAAGTGCAAGAATTTTTGAAGAAGGGTTTGATCAGAGAAAGCTTGAGTCCATGTGCAGTACTTGATGTGCTTGCACCTAAGAAGGATGGAGAATGGAGAATGTGTATAGATTTTAGAGACATAAACAAGATCACAGTGAAGTATAGATTTCCTTTGCCCCAGATGGATGACATTATGGATTGTTTGAGTGGAGCTAAGTACTTTGCAAAGATATATTTCAAAAGTGGATATCATCATATTAGAATCAGGGAAGGAGATGAGTGGAAAACAACATTCAAGACAAATTAAGGGTTGTATGAGTGGTTGGTGATGCCTTTTGGATTGAGAAATGCACCAAGTACTTTCATGAGGCTAATGCATGAGGTATTGAAGAAATTCTTGGGTAAGTTTTTGATTGTTTATTTGGATGACATCTTGATTTCAGTAAGGGTAGAGAAGAAAATTTGTTGCACATCAGAAATTTTTTGTAGAGGCTGAAAGAAGATCAGTTGCTAATAAACATTAAGAAGTGTAGTTTCATGAAGGAGGAATTATTATTCATTTTCTATTCAAATTGTCACTAAAGTCCCAATTGATAAACTAATTGAAAAACATCTATAGCTTTCAAACAGTATCACATTTTTTGAATCCAAAACATGTGTCACATTCTATGCTTCACATACTATAGGATTAAAAAAAGAAAAATTGAATTTTATGAAGTTTTGACCAAGTTAAGGATTCAAACATACAAATTTTTATATTTTTTAAAAGTTGTAATAAAAAATTCATAATTAATTATTTACTTGGAAAAAATTACAAAAAGTATGCATCACATCGGGACATGAGTCCTCTACTTATATCTAAAATATTATAAAAAAATATTATCATTTTATTGTGGTTAGAGTGGTCAGACAGACACCTACTTCTTATTTTTTCCCTAAAATTTAAGTACTACTGCATTGAAATTTCAAATTTTCACCAAAATAGATTTTTTTTTTTTAAAACAAACCTAGTAGTTTAGAAACTACTTTCAATTTTCTACATATTCTATTCTTACATATTTTTAAAATAATATAGATAACTTATTCAAATTTTTACATCAAGCTACCTAACTCTGATTTTTCTGATTTTTTTGCCACTTAAGGGCCTATTTTTTCCATGATGATCCTGCACATACCCCTAGAAGTATTGTTTCAGATAGAGATGTGAAGTTTTTTGGTTACTTTTGGAGGAAAATTTGGAAGAAGTTGAAGACAGATTTGAAGTTCAGTTCTACTTTTCACCCATGGACTGATGGAAAGACAAAGGTAGTAAATAGAAGTTTAGGGAATTTGTTGAGATGCTTGGTTGGAGAGAAGACTAAAAGTTGGGATTTAGTCCTTGCACAAACAGAGTTTGCTTACAATAATTCAGTGAATAGGAGTACAGGAAAGAAACCTTTTGAGATTGTTACAAGAGTTCATCCTAGAGGTATATCAAAATTGAGAGACATTAGTATGGAAGATAAAAGGAGTGAAAAAGTAGAATAATTTGTAGAACATGTGAAGAAAGTGCATATTCAAGTGAAACAACAATTGGAAGACATGAAATGAAAGTATAAGGAGAAAGCATATGAAATGAGGAGACATAAGGAATTCAAAGTTGGAGATGAAGTGATTTCTAGTTGGTACATACAACCAGTTGAAGATGAGGAAGTTTGGACCTTGTAAGATCTTGAGAAAATTTGACTCAAGAAATGCATATGAAGTGGAGTTATTTGAAGGTATGGGTATATCAGCTATATTCAACATTGAAGATCTATATCAGTATCATGAAGCAGAATTCAGTGAAAAAAATAAAGCAAATTTGGAAAATTAGTTTCCCAAACAACAACCAGATGAGATTGAAGAGATTTTGGATGTCAGAGATGGGAGGAAGACTCGTGGGGGACAGTACAAAGAGTATCTTGTGAAATGGAAAGGCAGACTAGTTGAGTATTCTTCTTAGATTTCTCAGGCTGAGGTAGACCATATTGGTTTTCCTTTAGGCCCAACAAAGTGAGGGACTCACTTTTCAATAACCCTAGATGTCTGATGCAAGAGCATCCTTGGTTCTTGGAAATCTTGAATCAACCAAAAATATTTTCTTTCAGTTTTGTTCTTGCTCAGTTCATGTTGGTGGAATCATCATCTTTGCTCACCAAACCTTGTGGATCTTGGATTACATCATCTACATTTTCATTTTCCTTGTTCCAAGATTTGAGCATGATTGGATCTTTTTATAGCAAGTTATCGCTTTCAAAATTCTTGACAGTTTCTTGAATCGACATCAAAATAATTTCAAACTTTTCGGCCTATTCAATCATTGCAGACCATCCCCATGACTTGCGGATCTTAATGGTGTAAATTTAATTGTTCCATGGAGTGTCCTCAACCTTCATTTTAGGTCCACACTTCATCTTACACACTTGATGAAGAAAAATTTAAATTTGAGGCTGACCTATTTGTGCACATGTTACATTTTCTTCCCTTGGAGAATGTAATGATCTTTGGCCGACACGGATGTTTCTTGAGCTACGGATATGCTATAAAGATTGTAATCGATCATTTAAATGATGAGTAACAAAGTAGAGTTCAATCAGAAGAATAATATAGGTTCGATTGTAATTTTCAGTTCACATATACGAGCATGTTAGAATGTTGTATATTTTACCAAGCCTGTGAGCCAAATCTATAAGCCTAGATGTTGTCGACTAAATGTAACTGAGATAATTGTTAATGAGATTATTTGCATTTGAATTTTCCTCCATATTTTTTTTCTTTCGTTGTGTTACTCTTGTTGCACGGTCTAGATTGTTCTCTTTAAGGACCCTCCTACCATGGTTGGGTCATTTGATATAGCCCATTCATAAATGTGCTTCAAGAATTTTCCTATGAGTTTTCCATTACAGGATGTATCTCATAGTAAGTCCTCTCTTAAGGGTGACTCAAAACAAGAAAATACACTTTGATTGTTTCTCTTCACCCAAGATCACATAAAGCGTAAGGGGAGAGGATACATATTTTAAAGTTTATACAAACAAGATAAGTCACTCAACCCACTTATTCATGTTATCCTTCAAAGAAAAATGACTTCATTTTAAGCACCAAATCTGAGTGTGAGTTTTTCTTGTTCAATTTTAGCCCAACATAGCAATGTCTAGTGAGTTTGTAGGTTCAATTTTAACCAAGTAAAAAAAAAAAAAATGGTTAATTTTAAACCCAAAATGAACTAGTTGGTCCTAAAAAAGAAAATGAAAAGCAGTAATATGTCCTACACTATTGCAACAAGTATCAAAATGCTTTTAAACTTTCAATTCAATGCTTCATTCTTCAAATCTATAATAGCAATTCTAGGTCAGCAAAAGTGACACTGTGCCAGCAAAGGCGACGCTATGCAATAGTGATGCTTTGGTGAATAATAAAGGTGATGCTCTACTATGGATAGTGAGCACAAAAGTGGCACTAAAATGATAAAGGTAGTGTTGAAATAGAAGCAAATCTCTAGTGAAAACCTACAAATAAATATAAAATAAAGAGGTCAAAAGTGACGCTTTAGCAAAGTTTCTCCATAAGGACCAGAAAAAAGCAATGAAGTGCATCAAAAGTGACTCCCTGGTGTAATAGCGACACTATTTGTGAAAGTGGTGAAATTTCCAAAAGTGACACTCTAGTAATTTCAAAAGTGGTCTCATTTTTTGGAACCTACAAAACATGAATTCTATGCAAAATTTTCAAAATTTTAAATGGTTTTCCCTCCCTCTAGCGCCAAAATGTGAATACCAATCTACACTTGCTCAAACATGGAAAAACACAAGAGTATTAGTCATTTAAACAAGAAAAATATGCATTCGCTATGAAATTCTTGAGCATGCTAAGAAATGGAAACAAAGCATATAAAAACATGAAATACACTAAAAAACCAATCTAAACTACTAAAAACCCCATCCCATAGGGGGATTGGTGTAAGTTTGATGTGGAAAGTGACCCTTTCGTAATCCTAATTTGATAAGCTCCAAGATTGTTGATGCAATGTGATGAAATTCCTCCAAAGTGGTGATGAATTCAATCCAAAATGATGAAGATGCAAATAGATGTGAGAGAAAAATGGCTATAGTAATTTTGCATGAAGTTGTGGATCCATATTGGATAGGGATGGGAAAATGGTCACTGCGGGCTGGTGCGTGCGCGCAGGCTAGGGTTTCTCGGCCTTAGTTGTGCCTTGTGCCTAGTTTTTTTTGTGCTGGGGGCCGATTGGAGGGGGTGATCTGGTGCGCAGGGTTTGGGGCTTGGGTGGCCATGTTTTTTGCTCGTTTCTGGTGCGTTTTGCCAACATTTTTCTACTTCTTCCCATGCGTTTTGTGCTCTGCTCGGGGGGGTTGGGGGGTGTTCTAGTGTCTGTGGGAGGGCTGCAGTTTTTTGTGGTGGTTGAAGCTTGGTGGCGGGAGGTTGGGTTTATTTTTTGTGCTCTTCTCCAGCGTGTCTTGGTTTTTGGGGTTCTTTGGTTTCAGGCCTTGCATGGCTCCGAACGGGATCACCCCTGGTGGTAAGGGGTTGTCTTTTAAGGATACGGTGGTGGGAAGAAATCCTTTGGTTCTACTACATGCAAACCCTTTTTTTGGTGAGTCTGGATCAGGAATGGGAGAATCCTCATATCTGTCTGGAGGTTTTAGGCCCTCAAAGGTGAATGGGTGCCTTGCCAAGAGTGATAATCGGCCAATTGTTGAGATCCAACCTGAAGCTATTGTGGATGATATCAACTATTTATCAAAGCATGCTCTAATCTGTAAGTTCCTAGGGATTCAGGTATCCTTGTCTTTTTTGGAATCATGGGCTCGGCATACCTGGTCTCCAGAGGAGGATATGGATGTTTTGTTGGTAGCCAATGGCTATTTTCAAGTGGTTTTCTCTTGCATGTCGGATAGGAATAAAGTTTTTGAAGGAGGGCCCTATTTCTACAATCAAGTGGGTCTCTTCATTAAGCCTTGGCATGTGGGATTCAATCCTACAGAAGAGCTTCCTTCGCGGGTTCCAGTTTGGGTGAGATTACCATGGCTTCCTTTAGAATTCTAGAGGGAGGACATTTTTAGTTTAGTTGCAAGTCAGCTTAGAAAACCAGTTGGTCCTTCGAGACAAACTATGGAGAAGAAGGTAATTACCTATGCCCGGGTATGTGTCGAAATTGATTTGAATAAGCCCTTGCCTAATTCTATCGAAATTTTATTGGGGTCAAGTTCATGGATTCAACAACTTGACTATGAAACGTTGTCGTTTCATTGTCATTTTTGTCATGAATATGGGCATTTGCAGAGGGTGTGCCCCAAATCAAAACCTGCAGAGGATTCAAAAATAGGGTCGGCTGGTGCTCCTCTCACCCAAGATAAAGGGAAGGCCCCTATGAGGGAGGACAAGGAGGGCTTCATCCCTGTACGAGGGCGTAATAAGGGGTGCGGCCAAAAGAGGACCTTTAAGGACAGAAAGACAGATGAGGTTTTCAATAGGTTTGATGGGTTGGATGACTTGGAACAATTTGATGGAAACATTGCTAATATGCCGGCTAGCCATGAGCTCTTGGAAGCAAAGGAAATTGGTGGGGAGGAGAACAATGTTGTTCAGGCTGATTCACATGAGAGAGAGCTTGGGGTACAAATGGTCACAGATACTTCAGTGAGACCTTTTGAGGAGTTGGAAACCAGTGGGGACAAGGAATTGTAGGAGATTTTTGCTCATGCCCGAACCAAGGCTTGCACCGGAAATGTTCGGCAGGAGGAGAGCAAAAGCAAGGGTTCCCCTTCTGTTTTAGGTATTCATCAAAAAACCATTAGGAAAGATACCCTTGAGAAGCCTCTTAAGGTGGGGAGGAAGAAAGACCAGGAAAAGGTGAAGTTAGTGGGAGAGACTTTAGTGGAGTCTAGTTCTGTGAAGACCATTGATTCCCACTTCCCTCTTCATCAGAAATGATTGTTCTTTCATGGAATGTAAGGGAGTTGAATAGCATCCCTAGACAAAAGGCTATTCGGGAATTGATTAAGTCTCATTCACCTGAGGTGGTTTTTATTTAGGAAACGAAGTTATCTATTGATAGTATGCATTACACGGCTGCTAAGATTTGGCCTAGATGTCTTTGTCAGTGCATTGGCGCTCAAGGATGTTCTGGGAGTTTAGCTCTTTTATGGGATCCTTGCAAGCTGGTCCCACTTTGGTGGGTGTCTAGAAAATCTTCTATTTCCTTGGTGGCCACGTGTTGCGTAACTGGTGAGATTCTTCTCTTCACTAATGTTTATGCTCCGATTGATTTTATTGGAAAAACTTTGCTTTGGTCACATATAGGATATGTTCGCTCTCTTGCCCCCTATTCCCTTGGATTCTGGTAGGATATTTCAATGCAGTTTTAAGTTTGGAAGAGAAGCAGGGAGGTAATCCTAAGCTCGACCCCTCTGTTGGCATTTTAAGAAGTAACATTGAAAGCTTGAGGGTGGTGGAAATCACACCTTCCAATGGGTTGTTCACATGGAATAATAGGAGATGTGGTGCGGAAGCGATAGCAGAAAGATTAGATAGGTTTCTGGTTTCTTGTTTCTGGATGGCGGACAGTTGGATTACTAGTTCAGAGATTTTGGATTGGAGGGGTTCAGATCACTAGCCAATTCTTTTGACTGCTTCTAAGCTTTAGAAGATAAAGAATCCATCCTTTAAGTTTCAGCTTATGTGGTTGAGGGATGCTTCTCTTCAAGATTATATCACTGCTTGGTGGAGGGAAGGGAAGCCTGCTTATGGCACCGCTATGTTTTCTTTTGTCAAGCAATTGCAGTATGTTAAGTTGAAGTTGAAAAGGTGGAATAGAGAGTGCTTTGGTAATCTCTTTGGATCCAAGAGAGCAGCACAGCAGAGGGTGGACAATATTACGTGCCAAATCAAAGAACATGGCTTGTCTGATGGGCTATATAGAGAAGAAGTTGCGGCCGTAAAGGATCTAGAGGAATTGGAGCTACGAGAAGAGATTTATTGGAAACAAAAATCTCGAACTGATTGGCTCCAGGAAGGGGACAAAAATACTAAATTCTTTCACAACACTGTTAAGGACAGAAGGCATGGGAGCATTCTCAATTCTCTCATGACAGCTGAAGGGATTCTGCTTTCCTCTCATAGGGAGATTACTTTGGAGGCTACTAGATTTTTTGGGAGTTTGTTTTTAAAAGACTCAGATCTGGCTAGGGTTGAGGAAGATTTTGTTTTGGATTGCATTCCCTCCTTGGTCACTCCTAAAATGAATGAGGTTCTCATTAAGCGCATTACTCTAGCTGAGATAGAGCTCATTGTGTTTGGAATGAAAAAGGGTAAAGCCCCCGGACCAGATGGTTTTCCTATAGAGTTCTTTCAAGCCTTTTGGGAGATTATCAAGATGGACCTCTTTGAAGTGGTGCAGGAATCCTTTAACAATAAACAGATGCTTAAGGCCTTGAATGCAACTTTCCTTGCCCTCATCCCAAAGAAGGAAGGAGCTAACTCCCTTAATTTCTTTAGACCTATTTCTTTGTGCAATGTGATGTACAAAATAATTACAAAAGTGATAGCTGAATGGTTAAAGCCATGGCTTAGTAACCTAATCTCTGAGGAGCAAGGGGGCTTTGTCATAGGATGACAAATTTTGGATGGCGTTATCATAGTAGCAGAAGCTATGCACTCTATGGCAGCTGGCTTGCACTCACAAAAGGATATGAATATCACAGTGAAACTTTCCTGGGAATTGGACATTCTGACAGGTGACTAATATCTTTCTGTGGACGTTCATTTACTTGTCAAACCAGGGGACGTAGACTTTAAATGGCGCAGCAAAATATATGCACTAGGAATTTATTTTAGTCAAATCTTAGCAAAAATACATACTGGAAAGAAATTCTATCTAAGCTTCTGAGAATGGTAACGAAATTCTTTAACTCAACTATGCTTGATTAAAGCGGAAAATGCGTAGAAGCACAAACCATGGGCCGACCTTATGCGAGAGCAGGTCGCGAGGATGGACTCTCTATGTGAAGCGATGTAAAGGCGAGTTTGCATAAAACTTCAAAGATGAAAGCTAAGCGGATATCGTGAGAACATCTAACTAATTAACTTCTGAGATACTTACTAAGTGGGCCCCTTAGTAAGCATCACGATTACCTGAGATGTTGCTTCGAGAACTTCATCGATCTTTATTCATGAAAACAGAATGAAATACATTGTCTTGTTGGTGTAAAACTAACAACAAACTCCGCTTCTGGTCAAACAGATTATGTCTTTCATTATCATACTGATTCTTACATGATCTCTTTACTCTATTTCTATCTTACCTAAAATTATCTATTACTCATTCTATTCATCTTCTACCACTACCTCGCGCAGGAGGAGTATCTTATTTTTAAACTAAAAGAACAACTAACTAACTAACTTCATCAAAGAAACACGTGGAAGTAAAGGATATCCTTGAATCAAGGAACAAAATTCATAAATGAATTTATGTGTTCAACCGATTGGGAATCGCTCTCTCCCGGATTCTGACTTCCATTAAAATATTTCCAAATGGGTTTTAGGTCGAAAGAGTCTTGGCCAGAGCTTCCTGGTCGTGTAGGAAATGGGTTTTTACTGCAAGGCCGAGAATCGGTTGCGCTTGACTGGAGTCCCAGCTATTCAACAACACAACGAAACAAAAAGGTAACGAGCCAGCGCCAAGAAGAGGCATATGGGTTACGCCTACGATATCTATTCATTAATCACACATTTCCAAATCTACTTCACCATTTAAAAGCGTATCACGATGCCACCAGCCATTTTTGGGAGTCAACAGGGCAATAAATGCAATCAAGTCAACACAATAGGCTGCAGGAATATAAAAGTGTCTTGCTACAGGATATCCCCATAAAAGGTTTCATCAAATTTTAAACAGCCATGAAATAACAAAAATGAAATCATTTAAAAGTTTATCATATCATCAAATTATGAGCATATTTTAGGCTCATCACTGCCCCCTACTTAGCCCAATGGTGGTCCTCCAGCATTAACTTTCCTAGTGATTTCTCTGAAGTCAGTAGTGGCTGCATGACTCTGGAATGGATGTCCAAACCTGTAATAGAATCCTCTGAAATCCCGGCACCTTTCATATATGCGGTCTTCTAATTCACTGTTAAGATTTGTAGCCTGATGAGAATACAGGGGCCACATTAGCACAGGGGGTCTGAATGTCAGTGGCAGCCACAATTCAAATCTTGTTTGAAGTCCCAATTGAATATATCTGCTGGTTCATTTGAGTGCAGCTGTAAAGTTTAAGGGACCATGTGGTTCTGACTTTCTTAACCCAACAGTCAACTTTTCCCATCTTTTCTCAGTTCTGGTATATGCTAATCTCCAAAATGAATATTGTTGTGCCTGGAATTCATCATATACTTGCTTTTTGATGTCAAATATTTTTGCTCTGGCTGAAACATTATTAATACCATATGTCAATGCAAACCAATCTTTCAGCATTGCATGTGGGTTTGAACTTTGAGAGCGTAATGGGACAGGCTCTGTTTTCTCAATTTCCTCATACGTTTCCCACTGTCTACCATAATTCACCTCATTTGCTGCCCATGACATGAATGCTCTCAAATGAATATCACCAATGTATGGAAGAGGATTCCATTCTATTTCAAGTGGTATTAAAAATCCATGCAAATAGAATTCACACAGAGAATTCCTTAACCAGTTAGGGGCTGCTTGATATGCTTCATAAAATTCTTTGGCAGAATGAATTATGGGGTCTTGGTTTCTGAAAAATCTCATCAATTGAAACCATAAAAACTGTTCTTTGAGGCACAGAGCATAAACTCTGGGTGGCGGTCTACATTCCATAATTTGACCGGTTACCTTTAGCATTTCATCCATTTTTGCTTTCAATTCAGCAATTTCCTATTTTTGATTTTTAATTTCTTCTTTTCTATTTGCCACAGACTTTGTTGTATATCAGTCTGGGCAATGTGTCGAAAGTCACAGTTTGCAGTGTAACTGTTTCCCAATTATTTTTAACAAATTCTAGAAATTCAATTAAAAAGGTCCTCCTATACACAACAATGGCTTTACACATTGCAGGATGAAATATAACTTCATTAGGCACATTTAGTTGTTCAGCCTGTTCTTGTTCTTGCTGCAGGATAAATTCTTCTTGTTGCTATGGTGAAGAAGTCTGAGCTTCCTCCGAGAATTGCATATCAGCATTAACCAGATCATCAAGACTTGGCAACTCATGCCCATTATGCCTTGCTTCTTTTGTCTCTACTTGTTCCTCTTCAGGAACGATCGAACTCTGAGCAACATTCTCAGATTCAACAGATCCTTCTAAAATTACAATCACCTCAGGTTGCGGTGAAACAGGGGAGGCCCTAAATTGTTCCCTTGTGGAAACCCTTCTTGGTATTGATGTGGCTGCAGGGGGTGTTCCGGTAGCTTTTCTTTTTCTTGTTTGTTCAGGGGGCTCTGCCCTACCAGAGGATGATGGTGAACTGGTAATATCAACAGCTGTTGCTGTAGGAGAATCTGCTGCAGGGGAAGGTGCTACAGGAGAGGAGCATTGCCTTTTCTGAGAATGAGGGTCAGATTCTGGGGACCCTTCTGCCTTTGATTTTCCTTTCTCCCTCCTAGCGGTAGACCTAGTTTGTACCCTAGCAGAAGATTCAGCTATGACAGTTATAGGATCGGGTGCTACAGGAGTAGATGACCCTTGCCCTGTTCCACTAGTAGATGCAATTTATTTCTTCTTTCTTTGAGGCCGTGGGGTAATTACCCTAGGGGGTTGTGGAGGTTGTAAACTCTTTTGGGCAACAAATTGTTGCCAAGAGAGAGGTAAAACATCTCTCAAAGAGCGCTCAATAAGCAATTTAATAAGGCCATGATGAGTGACAGAGTTATCTTTCCCCTGTTGAGTTCCATGGACACTTTGCTCTAAAAACTTTAACAAGAAATTCAGAACATTCACAGCCAACCCATGCCTTATATGGCTTAATAATTTAAAATGATGTGAATGCAGATAAGAAAAATGGCCTTCACAGGTTAAATACCTCATTATATAAGTGGCATACTCTGAATATGGAAGAGGTAGTGACACTCGCTTGCATCCTTGCTTGGAGATGTCCAGCGGTCCATCAGCAGGCATAAAAAATTCAGCCCTTGCAGCTGCAGCATCTGAAGAAATTTTTTCTCCATCGGCTGGGATCCCGGTCACCTCAGCAATTCTGTCTTTGGTTGCAACAACTGTTAGTCCCCATACGGTGGCTTCCCCTTCAGAAAGTGTTCTCAAAAATTCTGTCGCAGCCTCCTCATCAAAATCATTTAAACTCAAAAAATAATTTAACCATCCACAGAGGCTAAATGCTAGGGCAGTCTGTGGGTTTTGCAACAACAATTCATGAGCTACAGGCTCATGTCATACCAACTGACCACCCATGTCTGCAGTTTTTCTAGCTGAACTCAATTTCTTGCTAAAGATTCAAATTCTTTATTTCCTTTTCTGCTCTGGTTTTTCTCCGTCAGACCGCCACATTTCTTTTTTTTTTCCAAAAATAAACTTTCTTAAACAAGCAGTCTTAATCGTAGTTTGCAAGAAAAAGATGCATTAAAGAAGGTCATGCAATCATGTTTGGAAAGTACCAAAAATATATTAAAGAAAGATTATTTTGCAGTTATGGCAGCGGCGAAAAGATAGGCTTCAAACGATGAATTACCCCGCCCCTACTTAAAAGATGACATGTGTCCTCACATGTACTAAAAAATAGGTAGAGATTCGGGTGATAATGACCGGTACATGCATAGCAATAATTGAATGGAATGAAATAAATCAAATATGCGATATGAAGAAAGAATATAGAAATTGCTAGTAATTGCGATGCGATGTGAAAGAAGATATTGGCCTGCATGAATGTTGACAAGTTGGAAAAGATATCCCCAGATAAAGGTTGATCTGAGCGAGATAAATTAGACCGGACAAACATGAAGCGAGGATAGAAATGTACTAATGAAAATGGATGGATGGGATGGATGGATGGAAGATAAAAGAAATAAGGTGGGGGCGATAAATTTAAATGGAGAAAAGGGTTTTTCTTGCAAAAAAGAAACCTTTATTATCAGGTATGCTTTTGAAAATTAAACTGACCGCGGGGAGAAAGGCGACCGTTTCGCGGGGAAGAAGAACGGAGGAACACAGATATTTGCTTCGTAAAGTCTTCCTTAGGCAGCTTATAGTGCAGGTCGAGTTGGTGGCCATTGGCCGAGTAATTTGAAAGCGGATCAGTGCCGATGGTACGCCGCGGCTCGGATTGTCAAACCGGTTTCGGCATGGCAGGGGCCAGCTTGGTGTTGTGAGTTTACCGTGGTTTTTCTTGGTACACGGAATCATATAACAAAGCCCAATCTCTAGCAGAAAATTTTTTGGTTTTGATGTGCTGATCATGCCATCTCTTTCTCTGCTGTTGGATTACTTCTGTATGCTGCAGGGCGGCTTTTCTCATTTCGTCCAAAGCATTTAGCTGTAGGAGATGGTCCTTCTGTGCTTCGGATAAGTCCATGTTGAGTTCAAGAGCTATCCTCAAAGTTTTATGTTCAAATTCAATGGGTAACATAGCTATTTTCCCATAGAGCAACTCAAAAGGTGTAAACCCAGTTGTTGTTTTCCATGTAGTTCTGTAAGCCCAAACTGCTTCAGGAAGTCTATTACTCCAGTCTTTCTTATGAATCTGCACTGTCTTTGTGAGGATTGCTTCAATTTCTCTGTTTGTTACCTTCGCCTGACCATTGGCTTGAGGATGATAGGCGTTGGACTTCTTGTGTTTGATCTTATAGTTATTCATAAGTGCAGTGATCATATTTGATGTAAACTGAGCTCCTTGATCAGTTACAAGCTCTCTGGGAACTCCAAATCTGGTGAAAATTTGTTCATACAAAAATTCAGCAAATTTGTCATCTCAGGCATTAGTCATAGCTTTTACCTCGACCCATTTTGTGACATAATCCGTGCAAACTAGAATATATGACTTTCCATTTGATGGTGGATCAATTGGTCCCACAAAATCCATCCCCCATTTATCAAAAGGGGTGACTATTACCTACGGATATAGTGGCATTTCATCTGACTTTGTTGGTCTTCCCATACGCTGGCATCTGTCACACTTTCTTGTATAGGCCACAGCATCCTTGTGTAATGTTGGCCAGTAATACCCTGTTGTAAGAATTTTCATTGCTATTCTTTTTGCTGCAAAATTCCCTCCACATGGTTTATCATGGCGGGCATGCAAGATATCATAAGTCTCATCTTCTCTTACACATCTTCGCATTACTTGATCAGGGCCAGTATAAAATAGACAATTGGCAATCCAGGTAAAGTTGAAACTTTTCTCTGTCAACAACTTCTTTTCTTTTTGGGAAAAATGAGCTGGTATTCTGTTTGCTGCCAGATAATTAGCAATATCTACATACCAGGGTGTATGTGCAACAATGGAAAACAAGTGTTCATCTGGAAATCTATCATCAATGACCTCTTGTTCCTCAGATGCAGCTGATTGAAGTCTTGATAAAAAGTCAGCTAGGACATTAGCTCTTCTTGGTTTGTCAATGATTGTGATATCAAATTCTTGTAACAACAAGAGCCATCGTGCCAATCTACCAGAAATGACAGGTTTGTTTATCAGATACTTGATTGTTGCATGGTC
>VDFB02202395.1:0-47198 GCA_007258455.2 Sequoia sempervirens
GTGATAAGACTAAATGAGATAAATGACATAATGCACCATTCCAATATAAGACTAATGACCTGATAGCGATTGACGATAAAGTAATTAATTGATTGAAGATTGAAGATTTGTTGCTTATGTTTGTCTATTGATTTATGATTTGGTTTGAATGATGATTTCTTGCAGATAAAAATGAAACTCGACAAACCATAAAGGACTAACTTAGGGCTTTGGGGGCTCATCGATTGATGGCCTTGCCTAAGTTATATAAGCAGAGACCTCGTAGTTCAACATGACTTGACTTTGTTTTATTTGACAAAAGACTGAATCATGATTTTATTTGAACCAATCTAAAAAGACTGACCTAATGTCTCGAGGGCCCATTTAAGATGAGCCTTTCCTATGTAGCAAATGCACAGAGACAACATAGTTCGACCACTATAACATAGACTCATTCAGACTCAAACTCTGTTTTTGGAAGTTTTTGAAGTTTTCTGATGAATTTGGATATCAAAGGTTTCTTGATTTTTTTGGATTTTGAAGTTTTATGATTTTTTTTTGGATTTTGAAGGTTTTATGATTTTTTTTTTGGATTTTGATGTTTTATGATTTTTTGGATTTTGATGGTTTTATAATTTTTTTGGATTTTGAAGGTTTTATGTTTTTTTTTTGGATTTTTGGCGTTTTTATGATTTTTTTTGGATTTTTGACGTTTTATGATTTTTTTGGGATTTTGATGATTTATGAGGTTGATACCATGTGTAAGATCCCATGAAGGCGTAATTCAAGGAATTTCCCCCAGTTAGGTGTATGACCAATTTATTATGCACAAGGGGAATTAGCGAATGAAGGCAAAGGATACTAAATGTCGGTGGTTCTCAGGTCATGGGAATGATGACAAAGCTTTATTATGGATGAAAGATGTGTGTGAATGGATGATCAGATGATGGAAAACCAGGTGGAGTGATAGTAGAGAGAGGAGAATAGATTGACTACACATGACACCTATTTTCCAAGGTTTCACCATGGTACTTATCCAAGGCGCCACTAAAGTGGTTCACTTTTGAATGAATTATTTCTCTTTAATATTTTTTTATTTTTTTGTTGTCACCAAGATGCTTGTTTGCTAGGTTTTTATGAGGGTGACTATTTTTTATTTTATTTTTCTTTCTTTTTTCTTTTTCTTTTCCTATTTTTTTCTTGGATGTCACACAAGACACCTATTTTCTAGGTTTTCATTAGGGTGACAATTTTTTACCACCCAATGATGATAAACATGTGAGTTGACATCTATAAAGAAAGAATGTTCATCCCTTTCCATTTGACTAATTCCACGCTAATATTTCTCTTCTTCATACTAACATCCATCTTCTTCACACAAACATCTTCCATCCACAATCATCCCGATGGCCTGCAAGCTGAATTATTTTCCTATCAGTGCATCAAAGTGGCTTTTTGGAAGAATTTCTCAAATTTTTTGAAAATTTGAAAAAGATTCCTAAGGGGGCATAAGTTTATCCCACCTTCACCAGGGCATGTTGGGGCATGATCTGAACCTGATTTTCTTCTTTATTCTTTGACACAACACTCAAATCACATTATGTCAAAGACGGGAAAAATGTAGACTTTGAAAAATGTCTTGGTCTGCGAGCATCATTTTTCCATTGTCTTGGTCTTCTTCCATGCATAATTAAATAATTTTAATTATTTAAATATTGGCTTTTATAACATTCCTCTATTAATTAAATAATTTTAATTATTTAATTAATTCATTTCTTGATCTTTATTCTACTATGATCAATTGAATAAATTTAATTGTGTCACTAATCTCCTATTCTTCTATAATTAAATAAATTATTATTTATTTAATTATTTGCTCTTCACTATTCATGTATAGTCAAATAATTATTAATTGTTTGTCTATTAATTAATCTTTTGGTTCTATAACACCATGTTTGTCTAGTAATTGTTATTAATTGTTTGTCTATTTTAATCTTTTGGATCAAAAACACCATGGTATGACATAGGTTGAGGTGTGCAATGTTACCACTTGCAAAAGACAAACAATCAAAAAGACAAAGCCAAAAGACAAGGAATACCTCGTCTCATACTAAGAACCCATTATCCTAGACTTTTTGCTAAGACAAACCACAAACAACAAGCAAAGAAAAGAGATCATGATCCATCATCATCCCTCAAAATCCATGACAGGACATCCTCGAGGTAACTAGTAACGTGACCAAAAACCAATAAAAAGATAAGACAAACTTAGATCAACAAAGTGTTTGCCAGAGAGATAATGTTTGCCAATAATATTGATAAGATTACTTGATATGATTGATTAGGTTGACCAAGATGACCGAACTTGATTGATAAGTTGACAAGGATTGATTGATAAGCTAACAAAGGCTAATTAATTGATTTGATTGATTATTCTTGGTTTCAGGAAAGACACAACCTGTATAAGACAAGATTAATTGACCAAAGATGATAAAGTAGATTGACCAAGTGACAAATTTGAATTGATTTGATAAAGTTTGATTCATATGATTAATCGATGTGATGACGCCTAATTTCAGGAAAGACATATCCTATTTAAGGCAAGGAACACATCTGATAAAGTTGACCAATTGACCATTTTGATGACCGCCTGCTTCAAGAAAGACATATCTTGCTTAAGGCGAATGACAAGGTTGACCAATGACAATGTCTAATCTCAGGAAGGACACATCCTGATAGAAGACAAGTGATAAGACTAAATGAGATAAATGACATAATGCACCATTCCAATATAAGACTAATGACCTGATAGCGATTGACGATAAAGTAATTAATTGATTGAAGATTGAAGATTTGTTGCTTATGTTTGTCTATTGATTTATGATTTGGTTTGAATGATGATTTCTTGCAGATAAAAATGAAACTCGACAAACCATAAAGGACTAACTTAGGGCTTTGGGGGCTCATCGATTGATGGCCTTGCCTAAGTTATATAAGCAGAGACCTCGTAGTTCAACATGACTTGACTTTGTTTTATTTGACAAAAGACTGAATCATGATTTTATTTGAACCAATCTAAAAAGACTGACCTAATGTCTTGGGGGCCCATTTAAGATGAGCCTTGCCTATGTACAACAAATGCACAAAGACAACATAGTTTGACCCTACTAACATAAACTAACTCAAACTTAGACTCAGACTCTAACTCTAACTCTGTTTTTGGAAGTTGAAGTTTTTGATGAATTTGGATATCGAAGGTTTCTTTTTTTGGATTTTGAAGTTTTATGATTTTTTGGATTTTGAAGGTTTTATGATTTTTTTTTTTTTTTGGATTTTTGATGTTTTATATGATTTTTTTTTGGATTTTGATGGTTTTATAATTTTTTTGGATTTTGAAGGTTTTATGTTTTTTTTTTGGATTTTTGGCGTTTTTATGATTTTTTTTGGATTTTTGACGTTTTATGATTTTTTTGGGATTTTGATGATTTATGAGGTTGATACCATGTGTAAGATCCCATGAAGGCGTAATTCAAGGAATTTCCCCCAGTTAGGTGTATGACCAATTTATTATGCACAAGGGGAATTAGCGAATGAAGGCAAAGGATACTAAATGTCGGTGGTTCTCAGGTCATGGGAATGATGACAAAGCTTTATTATGGATGAAAGATGTGTGTGAATGGATGATCAGATGATGGAAAACCAGGTGGAGTGATAGTAGAGAGAGGAGAATAGATTGACTACACATGACACCTATTTTCCAAGGTTTCACCATGGTACTTATCCAAGGCGCCACTAAAGTGGTTCACTTTTGAACGAATTATTTCTCTTTAATATTTTTTTATTTTTTTGTTGTCACCAAGATGCTTGTTTGCTAGGTTTTTATGAGGGTGACTATTTTTTATTTTATTTTTCTTTCTTTTTTCTTTTTCTTTTCCTATTTTTTTCTTGGATGTCACACAAGACACCTATTTTCTAGGTTTTCATTAGGGTGACAATTTTTTTTTTATATTGACTTGGTGTTCTGTGTGATCGTTGATTGCTCAGAATCCTTTGATGGTGTTGATATAGATACTGGTGTCATGATATGCCAATAGTGACCTACATGGAGTAATTGTCTTGTCAGGACCATAACACTTGCATACAAGTAATCAATGTCATTGTGATCCTCTATGATACTAGGTTTGGCTTTATCGAAATACACACATCATGATAGAGTTCCATTTGACTCCTTATGATAGAGTCGTTGCCAAGATGCAATGAATTTGTGATGTGAGATTTTTAGACTTTAGGTGAGATGTAGGATTATGATGGATGATGGTAGGTGTGGATAGACTATTTGGTGTTTTGGATGTAGCAATTTTTATTTTCCAAACTTGGGATGGTGGATGATGGAGCTTGGAATTTTGATTGGGATAGTGTTTGTAACCAACACTTTTATATGCCTTGTGTGATGACCATTTTGAAGGAGGTGGAAATTTGTTATATATGAGAGGCCTCTTTACTTGTGGCTCCACATTTTGATTGGATATTGGAATTGATTTTTTTCTTTACTTATCCATTTAGGTGATCCCACAATATTGGTTTACAATTTTTGGCCAAACTGGACATTGAACTAAATTATTTTAACTAAATCTTCACTTTCGGGCACCTATAGTGGCTAAACCATGGGGAATTTGAAGATGATACAAACTAGTGGTTTGTGAATTTTTTTTTGTGGATTCTAAATATATATTTTTCAAAAGATTTGGAATCAGATTGCACTTCTATTTTCATCTCCTTTGAAAAGTAGTTTCTAATAGTAAACACCATTTTTAAAGATTGACGTTACTAGCTAACACAACTTTTTTTCTATGAAGGATAAAATTCTAATTTTTTCAAATTTAGATTTGCAACTATAATATCTAGTGCATGGAATTGGTTTCATAGCATTTTATTAAATATTTTTTTCTTAATTAAGTTTCAAAGTCAAACCAGTTATAATTTAGACATGATTTACTAGATAAAACATAATTTTTTTGTATGTATTGAAATTCAATTTTTTTTTTTTGTTAGATCAAAGACATCAATATATAGTGCATGGATATTTTTTAGATTTTTTTTGTTAATCAACTATTTTTCCACATGTGAAGAATATAGAGCTTGATTTTAAGTGAAAAACATACATTCACAAGAAATAAAAAAAATATAATAATCAAATTAAATCTATTTAAAATTATACTTTTTGGGAAGCTTACAATAAGGAATACATACTTACAAAAAATAAATTTTAAATGAATTCATTTAATTCCCGAAAAGGTAAATCAAAAGTGGGTTTTTATCAACATTTTGATAGGTGTAAAGGAGACTCTATTATAGGTATGGTTTAAAACTAGCAAGGTTCTATCTAAAGGGGTTTGATCTAAGATGGTTTGATCAAACCCTCTTCAATTGGAATCCTTTAAATGGAAATTTTCAAAGCTTAAATCATTATATTTTCTAAAAATATGTGGTTTCAGCAAAAATCAGGATCTCCCAAAAAGTGTAAACCACTATTGTGGGATCACCTATTTTTCTTTGGGATCCATTTTAATTTTATTTGTCCACTTGGATTTTTGTATTCAACGACATTTGATATTTGATTTTGGGATTTAGACTTGTAAGAATTTTGTTTTTGTTGGTTCCAATTGATGGAATTAATTATGTTGGAATGATGGTTTACGATGTGGATGGAAGGAGTGTTGGCAACAACCTTATGACAAGGACTACTCATGGCCCCCATTTTGATGTTTGTATTGGATAAAGTTATCCTTGATATCATTGAGGTATCACTAACATCATTTGATTTTCTGATTAAAGAATAACCAAGACCTTGATGTCTAGGATTTGCATGAAACTGTATTGGTTCTAGAATGCCTTGCTCATGTAGGCCTAGTCCTCTTCCTTGTTATTGCATGCTCTGAAATATTCTATTTGTGATGGGGTATTTGTTGTTTTGAAAGAAAGATGCTAACCCATCATTATTTAGCTAGAAACCATTACTCAAAATTTTCTCATCCGCAAGAAAGCCTGCTTTAAAACAAAGTTAGATGATCTTAATTGATAGGATATTTTGGCTTTATCATTCATCATGATATTTTATTCTTGATCATTTGGGATGTTAGTTTGATCCATAGTAGCTTTTGTATCTTCTTATTTGACTTGATCAATAGTAGCTTCTTTATGCTCTTATTTGATGTTATCCATATCATTTATTTGATTATCTATGTGTCCAAAAGAGGCAAGTGTCTCATCTTGGGAAATGGAGGTGTTAGGAGTTTAGATAGGATCAACTTCAACTATTTGACCATGGATGGTATGAAGGTTGATGAGAGGATCATTTTGGATTTCTTTTTCAATGGTAGGATTCTAATCAAAGATAGGTTTATCTTGGATGACATGATTGGGAATGGGATGTTGATTATATATTTGATTAACTTGGATATCATAAGCATCTATAGGTGATTTTTGGGTAACTTGATCTAGATTTGTCATGGATTTCATTTCATCATGATTTGGTCTTTTCTTTGGACATCTATCCCAAGGTTTAGGCAATGGAATGTGATTTTGGGAAATGATAGGATTTTCTTTGATGGACTCAGGATTTTGACATGGAAATAATGGAGTTTCAATAGCTAGATCTTTTCCGGTATTGGTAAGCGATGGAGGACATGATGGTGACAAATGGTTGGATGGTATAGGATTAGCAATGTGATTGGATCACTTCACTTTGTTTTCATTTAGGACTCAAACAAGTTCCTTTGCTAGTTGTCCTTGGAGAGCATTAATTAATGTGCTTTTATAGGATGGTATTGTAGTTTGGGATGGAGTGGATGACAATGGGTTAGTGGATGATGGATTAGGATAAGATGTGGAGGATTGGAATGGAATAGTGGATGATGGATTATGATAGGATGTGGAGGATTGGAATGGACTAGTGGAAGGTTGGTTTCCCTTGTCAAGGTTAGGATAAGGATGATTTATGGATGTTTGATGGGGATTAATGACATGGATCGTGTCAAGTGACTCTTGATAGTAGGGGTAGATAGATGGAGGACTAGAGCTTATGGGTTGTTTGTAAGATGGGTAGAGGGAGGTTTGACTCAGGACTATGGGTGATTGGTATTGACGATTGAGGATGAATTGGTATTTGGCTTGATTAAAAAGAAGATCAAGGTAAAGCAAAGACATGGTCATGAATTCAGATTAGGATGGATAAGGAAAGCTTAGCAAGGACCATATAAAAATTGTGACCTTTGGATGTCAATGCAAGGTGACAATGCAAAATGGATATGAAACTAAACTATTTTCTTGGGATTTTTGGAGATATAAGGATGCCAAATGCTAATGATGCACCTAAGATCAAGATTAAGGAATGGTAGAATGATAGTGACCCTATGACCGAAGGATATGATATGTGAGGATGATGATGACCGAAGGATATATTTTTTTGTGATCTTTGGGATATATAGGGATGCAAAATGACAATGCAAGGATGATGATGATCTTATGACCAAAAGATATGGAATGCAATGAAGCCAATGAGACCAAGGATATGGACCTTCATAAATTTGGGCACTTAACCAATCTATGTTGATCCAAGATAGCAATGCAAGATGGTATGGGACTAAGCTAGGTTTTTGTGATTTTGGGGATATAAGGATGAAAAGTGGTAATGCAAGGATGATGATGACCAAAGGATATGGTGTGCTATTTTTTTGTGATTTTCAAGGATATAAGGATGCAAGATGACCATGCAAGGATAATGGTGACATTAAGACCAAAGGATGAAGCTAAATGAAGCCAAATAAGACCAATGGATGCAAAGGATACCAAAGGTAGACTAATTAATGGTGAAGGATAATGATATGAAGACTAAATTATACTAAATGATCAAGGGTGTGATGAAACTAAGGCTAAGATGAAATTAAACTATGTTTTTTTTGTGATTTTTTGGATATATAAGGATGCAAAATGACAATGCACCTAAGTCCAAGACCAAAGAATGATAGGATGATAATGATGTTATGATCAAAGGATATGGTACGCAAAAATGAAACTAAATGGGACCAATGGATGTTAAATGATACTAAAGGGATGGACCTTAAGATTTAAGAAAAAGGATGCTAACCAAGCTATGAAGATCCAAGGTAACAAACCAAATTATCATTGACCTTTTTGATGACATGGATAATGGTTTTGACAAGGTGAGTTTAAACTAAGACACAAGTTTGAGACTCAAGTGTTGACCAAGATGACAATGAAAAAGGCTAATAAAATAAAAGATGAAGGTCAATGACAAGTTGGATAAGCAACCATGGACTATCCAAAGGCTTATTAATCTTCCTATGTCTGAAATATGAAAGGTAAGTACAACTTAAGGTCTAGGATTAATGTATGCAAGGAAAAGGTGACTTAAGGTGCAATCTAAAATGTAATGCAATCCTAAATGAGGATGGTGGAATGGACTAGGAAAGATTTGCAAGTCTAAGGTTTAAATAACAAGATCTTTGTCAAGATGAATTGGTTCAACTTTGGACAATGATTTTGTGAAATTGTGGTTATTAGTCAATTGTGGCTCTATTTCAAGTAGTTATGGTTCACAGAGAGTTGTTTTGCAAATTTGATCTTTTGGGTTGGTTTTTGAGTGGATTTTTGACCGATTTTGATGAAATTTTGTTTGGAAAACATTGAATACAATCACAAACACTTGTTTTGGTTTGATTTGGATGTGGAAAAGTTTTATTTTAAGATGAAAACACTCATAGACAATATTCAAAATCTTAAGGTTGGAAAGGAAACCACTGGTTGATATCCCCACTTGGACCAATGGATCACAAACTCCAAAATATTTGAAGAATGATTTATTTTTTAATCTTACATTTGGTAAAAATTATGGAAAATGGATCACAAACACCATGGTATGAAATAGGCCAAGGTGTGTAATGTTACCACTTGCAAAAGACAAACAGTCAAAAAGACAAGGAATGCCATGACTCATACTAAGGACCTAATTGCCCAAGTCTTTTTGTCAAGAAAAACCATAGACAACAAGCAAAGAAATAGGATCATGATCCATCATCGCTCCTCTAAATATTTCATGGGACATCCTCGAGGTACACAGTAACATGACCAAAAACCAATAAAAAAGATAAGACAAAATCATACCAACAAAGTGTTTTCCAAAGAGATAATGTTTGTTGATAGGATTGAGAAGATTGATTAATATGATTGATTAGGTTTAGTTTCAGGATGACTAAGATGACTGATTTGATTGATTGTTTGACCAAATTTTATTGATAGGTTGAAAAAGGCTAATTAATTTATTTTATTGATTATTCTTGGTTTCAGGAAAGACACAACCTGAATAAGGCAAGATTGATTGACCAAGATGACAAGGTTGATTGACCAAGTGATGAACTTGAGTTGATTTGATAAAGTTTGATTGATATGATTGACCGATGTGATGATGCTTGGTTAAAAGAAAGACATATCCTATTTAAGGAAAGTAACACATCTGATAAGGTTGATCGATTGACCATTTTGATAAAACACCTAGTTGCGAGAAAGACACATCTTGCTTAAGGTGAATGACAAGATTGACCAACTTAGACAAAGTCTAATCTCAGGAAGGATACATCTTAATAAAAGACAAGAGTTAGGACCAAATGAGATAAATGAAATAATGTCCCATTCTGATACAAGACCAATGACCTAATCAATTGATTGATGATAAGATGATTGATTGATTGAAGATGAAAGATTTGTTGGTTATGTTTGCCTGTTGATTCATGATTTGGTTTGAATGATGATTGCTTGTAGATAAAAACCAGACTCAACAAACCCTAAAGGATTGACCTAGGGCCTTGGGGCTTATCGATTGATGGCCTTGCCTACGTTATACATGCAGAGACCTCGTAGTTCGACATGACTTGACTATGTTTTATTTGACAAAAGATTGAATCATGATTTTATATGGACCAACCTAAAAAAACTAACCTAATGTCTCAAGGGACCATTTAATATGAGCCTTTCCTACATAGAAAATGCGTAGAGACAATGTAGTTCAATCCTAATAACACAAACTGACTCAGAATTAGACTCATAATCAGACTCAGTTTTTGGAAGTTTTGATGGTTTCTGATTTTTTTGGATTTTGAAGGTTTTTATGTTTTTTTGGATTTTTATGTTTTAGTATTTTTTTGGATTTTGGTGTTTTATAATTTTTTTGGATTTTTGATTATGATTTTTTTTGGATTTTGACGTTTTATGATTTTTTTGGATTTTTGATGTTTTATGATTTTTTTGGATTTTTGATGTTTTAATATTTTTTTGGATTTTTGATGTTTTAAAAGGTTGATACCATGTGTTATTTTCCATGAATACATAATTCAAGGAATTTCCCCCAATCAGGTGTAGGACCAACTTATTATGCATGAGGGGATTGATGGATGGTCAAGAAAATGAATGATGCTAAATGTCGATGGTCTTCAGGCCATGGAAAGGATGATGAAGCTTTATTATGGATAATGAGACTTTGTTATGGATGATAACTATAAGGATCATGGAAAATGAATGTGAAAGATACCCACAATCAACCAAGCAAGTATGCACAAGGATCTAGGAAAAACATGTTCTTGCCCCTAGTCAAGCTGAAAACTAATTGATAGGTGATGGCGATGATGACAACATTGTTTGATATGGGAAGGACACATCCCAAAAATGTTTGAGGATCAGGAAAGACACATCCTATTGATGATAATGTAACTAAAGGATCAAGGTTTGCAGCAAGGCTCGGAACAAAGCCAATGAATGTTTTGAATGACGCACTAGAGTGCATAGCAAGATTGTATGGATTAGGCTTGTTGCATTTGAAATGAATAATTTCTAGATGGGATTATGGAGGGAACTTGGATAAGTGGATTAGAATCCTTAAACCAGTGACAAGGGAAAACCAAGTTCAACAATAGATATGGAAGGATAATGGATTTATTTTGGCAAAGGATAAGAGACATGACGATTATTGGCTGAAAGAATTATCATATGATCTCCAAGGACTATTTTGCATAGGAATAATTTGTTTTCTCTGAGATATGGGTTTGGATAAATTCTATGAAGGAAATGACATGATATTTCATGGATAGTGTATGACCAAAAGATAGACATGTCAAGAATTTTCCCAAAGCATGATTTATGTTTGTGCCCCATTTCTTATCAAGATCAAGGTAGGTGGGAAAATTGATGGAAACAATATGGATTAGATAGATAGATGGAAATTTTATGAGAAAGGCATGGGAGATGAGACAACTTTCCCCCAAGTGTAATGGTCCACATAGATAATTGCTCTTACATATGACATTTTTTTTCCAGGTTTTCATCATGGTACTTATCCAAAGTGCCATAAAAATATTTTTCACTATTGGACAAAATTTTTCTCTTTACTATTTTTTTTTTCTTTTTTTCTTTTTGATTTTTTGATGCCACACAAGACACCTGTGTTTGTCAGGTTTTCATCAAGGTGACAATTTTTTTGATTTTTTATATTGGCTTGATGTTTTGTATGATCGTCAATTGTTCTAAATCCTTTGATGGTGTTGATGTAGATACTGGTATCATGATATGCCAATAGTGACCTTTATCATGGAGTATTTGTCTTGTCAGGATCATAGCACTTGCATACAATTGATCGATGTCATTATGATCCTCTTGATACTAGGTTTTTCCTTATTGAAAGACGCACATCATGATAGAGTTCCACGTGAGTCCTTATGATAAAGAATTGTTACCAAGATGCGACATATTTGTGAAGTAGGATTTTTAGACTTTAGATGAGATGTAGGATTATGATGGATGATGGTAGGTGTGGATGGATTATTTGAACATTTGGATGTAGCAATTTTTATTTTCCAAACTTGGGATGGTGGATAATGGAGTTTGGGATCTTGATTGGGATAGTGTTTGGAACCAACACTTTTAAATGCCTTGCATGCTAACCATTTTGAAGGATGTGGAAATTTGATATATGAGGGAGACCCCTTTTCTTGTGACTTCACATTTTGATTGGATATTGGAATTGAAATTTTTTCTTTACTTGATCCATTTTTCTTTGGGATCCATTTTAACTTTATTTTTCCACTTAGATTTTTGCATTCAATGGCCCTTGATATTTGATTTTGTGCTTTAGACTTGTAAGAATTTTGTTTTTGTTGGTTCTAATTGATGGGATTAATTATGTTGGAATTATGGTTTATTGTGTGGATGGAAGGAGTGTTGGCAACAACCTTATGACAAGGACTACTCATGGCCCCCATTTTGATGTTTGTATTAGATAAATTTATCCCCAATATCCTTGAGGTATCACTAGCACCATTTGATTTGATGATTGAAGAACAACCAAGACCTTGATCTCTAGAGTTTGCATGAAGTTGTACTGGTTCTAGAATGTCTTGTTCATGTAGGCCTAGTCCTCTTCCTTGATATTGCATGCTATGAAATATTCTATTTGCGATGGGGTATTTTTTACTTTGAAAGCAAGATGTGAACCCATCATTGTGTATGTGAAATTTTTTGCTTGGAATCTTCTCATCTACAAGAAGTCATATTTTGACAAAGGTGGATGATCTTATTTGGTAGGATATTTCGGCTTTGTCATTCGTCATGCTTGTGTCTTCTTGGTTATTTGGGATGTTGATTTGATCCATGGTAGCTTTTGCATCTTCTTCTTTGACTTGATCTATGGTAGCTTGTTTATGTTCTTCTTAATCCATAGTAGCCTTTTTACGTTATTCTTTGACTTGATCCATGTCATTTTTTTTATTATCTATGTGTCCAAAGGAGGAAAGTGTCTCAGTTTGGGAAATGGAGATGTTTAGAGTTTGGATAGGAGCAACTTCAAATGTTTGATCATGGATGGCATAAAGGTTGATGAGAGGACCATTTTGAATTTCTTGTTCAATGGTAGGATTTTGATCAAAGATAGGTTTATCTTGGATGGAATGATTGGAAATTGGATCTTGATTAGGGATTGGATTAACTTGGATATCATGAGCATCTATAGGTGATTTTTTGGGTAACTTGATCTATATTTGTCATGGAGTTTATTTCATCATGCTTTGGTCTTTTCTTTGGAAGTATATCCCAAGGTTTAGGCAATGGAATGTGATTTTGGGTAATGATAGGATTTTCTTAGACAAGATTTTGACATGGAAATAATGGAGTTTCAATAGAAATATCTTTTTTGGTATTGGTAAGCGATGGAGGACATGATGGCGATAAATGGTTGGATGGTGTAGGATTAGCAATGTGATTGGATTGCCTAACTTTGTTTCTATTTAGGAGTTGAACAAGTTCCTTTGCTAGTTGTCCTTGGAGAGAATTAATTAATGTGCTTTTAGTGGATGGTATTGTAGTTTGGGATGGAATGGATGGCAATGGATTGATGGATGATGGATTAGGATAATATGTTGAGGATTGGAATGGACTAGTGGAAGGTTAGTTTCCCTTTTCAAGGTTAGGATAAGGATGATTAATGGATGTTCATTGGGATTAATGGTATGGATTGTGTTAATTGGTTCTTGATAAGGAGGATAGATGGATGGGGGGGTAGAGATTATGGATTGTTGGTAAGATGGGTAGATAGATGGTTGACTCAGGAATGTGGGTGATTGGTATTAATGATTGAGGATGGATTGGCATTTAGCTTGACTACTTAGAAGATCAAGGTAAAGAAAAGGCATGGTCATGAATTCAGATTAGGATGGATAAGGAAAAGTTAGTAAGGACCATATAAAAATTGTGACCTTTGGATGAAAATGCAAGGTGCCAATGCAAAATGGGTATTGAAACTAAACTATGTTTTTGGATTCTTTTGGATTTTCAGATATGAGGATGCAAAGTGCTAATGTACCTAAGACCAAGATTATGGAATGGTGGGATGATAATGACCCTATGCCAAAGGGAGATGATATGAAAGGATGATAAATGCAAAGTGGGATATGAGACTAAGGCATTTTTTTGTATTTTTTTGGATTATAAGGATATGAGGATGAAACTGGTAATGCACCTAAAACTAAAGGTTGGGAAGCAATGATGATAATGAAAAAAGGATATCCAGTATGATAATGAAGCTAGAGTGATACTAAAGGACATAAAATGATAATAAGGATGTGGAACTAAAGATTTATGATAAAGGATACTAACCAGTCTATGTTGATCCAAGATGGGAAGGCAAGATGATATGAGATCAAGCTATGTTTTTGTGATTTTTTTTAGATATAAGGATGCAAGTTAATCATGCAAGGATGATGACTAAAGGATGAAGCTAAATGAAACTATGGATGCCAAAGGTGGATTAAATAATAATCAAGGATAATGATAAGGTGCTAAGTTAATGATCAAAGGTAGTGGTGCAACTAAGGCTAAGATGAAATTAATCTATGTTTTTGTGTTTTTGGGATATAAAGATGCAAAATGAAAGTGCAATCTAAGTCGAAGACTAAGGATTGATAGGATGATAATGAATCTATGGTCAAAGGGTATGATATGAATCTAAATGAGACTAAGGTAATGCTAAGGATATGAGTCCTAAAATTTAAGAAAAAGGATGGTAACCAAGCTAATGTAGGTCGAAGATAACAAACCCAAATGTCATTGACCTTTGTGATAATCAAGGTGATAGTTTTGACAAGGTGAGTCTAAAGTAGGACACAATTTTGAGACTCAAGTATTGACCAAGATGATAAGGACAAAGGCTGATAAAATAAAGATGAAGGTCAATGGAAAATTGGATAAGCAACCATGGGTTGTTCAAAGGCTTAGTAATCTTCCTATGTCTGAAATCTAAAAGGTAAGTGCAACCTAAGGTCTAGGATTAATTATGCAAGGTAAAGGTGACCTAGGGTGCAATATAAAATGTAATGCAATCCTAAATGAGGATGATGGAATGGACTAGTAAAGCACTACAAGTTTGAGGTTTAGGTAACAAAATCTCTGTCAAGATGAATTGGTTCAATTTTAGACAAGGATTTTGTGAAATTGTGGTTATCAGTTAGTTGTAACTTCGTTTCAAGTAATTGTGGTTCATAGAGAGTTGTTTTGCAAATTTGATGTTTTAGGTTGGTTTTGATGAGATTTTGTGAAATGAAATTTGGAAAACATAGAAAACAAGTAGCAACCAAATGTGAGATTCAATAAAACTAGTGGTGAACCATTTTTCTAGTTTTATCACCATTTTTAGTTTGTTATCATTAAAGTTTTTTTTAGTTTACTGTAATGGCGTAAAATTCCACCCCTTGCAATTTCACATACATTTTTGCATCCGCTTTAGTGTCCACTCCCTTAGCATTTGTATAGGCTCATTTTAGCCCCTGCATCAACCCTTTTCCCCTCTTAGGATGCTCGAACACCCATTTTCAACATCTATCTTCGTGTGTAAGCTTTGCATTAGAATTGTTATTTTCCTGTTCTCGTTGTTTTGTAGCATGATACAAACTAGTGGTTTACAATTTTTGGCCAAACTGGACACTGAAATAATTTTTTTAACTAAATCTTCACTTTCGGGCACCTATAGAGGCTAAACTGTGAGGAATTTAAAGATGATACAAACTAGAGTTTCGTGAAATTTTTTCTATAGATTCTAAATATATTTTTTTCAAAACTTTTGGAATCAGATTGCATTTCTTTTTCCATCTCACTCAAAAACTAGTTTTTTTTTCAGAAAACAACATTTTTAAAAAGTGATGCTCACCGTATAATGCATAACTTTTTTTCCATGAAGGATAAAATTCTAATTCTTTCAAATTTAGATTCGTAACTCCATATCTAGTGCTTTCACTTGGTTAGGTAGATTTTTATTGAATATATTTTTTTTTTAATCAAGTTTCAAATTCAAACCAATTATTATTCAAACATAGCGCGACTGTATAGCGCATAACTTTTTTTGTTGGATCAAGGACTTCAATATCTGGTGCACTAATATTTTAATTTTTTTTTTGATAATCTACTATTTTTCCACATGTGCAGAACAAAGAGCTTGAATTTCAGTGAAAAACCCACATTCATGAGAAATAAAAAATAAATATAATAATTAAATTAAATTTATTTAAAATTATACTTTTTGGGGAGCTTATAATAAGGAATACATACTTACAAAAAATAAATTTTAAATGAATTCATTTGATCCCCCAAAAGGTAAATCAAAAGTGGTTTTTTATCAGCATTTTGATAGGTGTAAAGGAGACTCCGTTATAGGTATGGTTTAAAACTAATGGGTTTATATCCAAGGGGGTTTGATTTAAGGTATGATCAAACCCTCTTCAATTGGAATTCTTTAAATGGAAATTTTGAAGGCTTAAATCATTATATTTTCTAAAAATATGTGATTTCAGCAAAAATCATATCCTCCCAGAAATTGTAAACCAGCTTTGTGGGATCAACACATGTCCAGACACTAGCCTACCACGTGGATGTCTGTGCACCGCGCTAGCATCCTGCAATGTTTCAACACTCAAATAGTTGTTTTCGACCATGTTTTCCACTTGTCACCTCCTTTGGTCAGTGGTAATAGTTTGAGATGCCTTGTAATGACTCAGGAAGCTTCTTTTCCTTCCTTAAGTGCTATATTTGCACTTCATTTGCTCTCTTTGGATCTCTCTAGCTCTTGCTCTTGCATTTTCTCTCCTTCCTCTTGTTCTCTCAAGCTTGCACAACTCTCTTTCTTATCACAAAAACTTTCAAAATCATTCCCAATCTCTCACAACACCCTTTGCAACACTCTTGGCTCTTGCAACTATCTTTCTTTCCCTCTTTGGCTTGTTTAAGCCTTGTAGCTGATATCTCCCTAACTTTGTGCTTGCGAGCATCCTGGGATTCCATATCCCCCATCTACTGCATCTCTACTTCATGATACAGGTTCTTGTCCTTGAGCAAGGATTACTTTTATCACTCACACTTGGTGGTGCAGGTTCAAATTCTAAAGCGGGTTTTGCTTTCACCACACACTTTATCCATTTTGGTTCATATCTCTCTCTATCTTTCTGGATTTCTGTGGAGGTGGGAACACGAAAACGGGGGTTTGACTAAGGCAAACCCCTATACAACCCCAAAATTCTCTCTAGATATTACACATGTAGGTTTTGAAGACATTCATTTATTGGAGGCTTCATCACTTGCATGGTTGTGAGCACTTACTTTCTATCTCTTATTCTCTTTACCATTTCTATTTCACTTTATTTCGGCTTTATCACATTCTATTCTTTTCCAATACTTTTGAAGTTCTCAGTAATTAGATTGCTAGTACTTAGCCATTTAGCTATTTTCTGGGACATTCTCGCTTTTTGGTTTGTAGGGACGCTAGCAGGCCAAAGAGACGCCAGCGTGCCGAACTGTCGTCCTAGACCCATGATGTCATCCCTTGGCTGAGAGCTCGTCAGTTTTTCCAAAAAATATTTGTGACCTGCTCTTTCAGATTCTAGAACTCTCATGCCATTCCTTGAGGTAGTTTAGGGAAATTCGCCCCGTGAGGCTCTTTGAATGAAGAGAACTTGTGAGTAGTGAATTCCCTTCGCTAAATTTTGGTGAACCTGACATGAAGAGAGTATGTTTTGAAAAACTAGGAATTTATTTATCCCTACTTGGTGGGGTCATAACTTTTGACTTGGTGCTCGAAATTCAAAACCATTTGCACTGTTGGAAAGATTTCCAAGAGGACTATTTTAGTCCCTAAAATATCGTGCCTTTGACAACTGAATTTTAGGGACCGACCCAAGTTTCAAGCCCAAATTATACTCCAAAGACCTTCAAGAATGCAAATTACTAGAACCTAGAAAATAGCGAGAAAATTAGAAAATCTAGATTTTCGGTTTTTCTTATTTTTGTCACCAAAATTAATTTTATATATTCTTTTATTAGTTCAGTATCTAATTTTTTTCAAAATGTTAATGATATTCTATTTAGTGCATGTGATAGTGACTTGGCTTTTCCCATGTCACTTTGTATCTTTGATCCTTCTCATAAGAGTCCTCTTGCTTTAGAGGATATCTTGTTACAAGAAGATGAAATCATTGATACCTTTCTTAATGTTACTCTACCTTCTCTTTATTCCAATGCACTCTCTTTTGGAGATGATGCATTCGTGAGTGATGAATTTCCCTTTCATTCCAATGCACTCTCTTCTAGAGACAATGCATTAGAGAATGATGAATCTTATATTTGTTCTAATGCAATATCCTCTAGAGATGATGCATTAGCGCATGATGAACCTCCTTCCACATCTAATCCTCCCTGGATCAATGTTGAGAATGTTTATTCGAATAATTATTTCACTACTTGTGATGATTCTGTAAATGTAATCTATGTCTTTGATGCCCCTCAGAGGCCTAAGAGATCGGTCATTTACCTAACTCCAACTAGTCCTCCTAAAATGATTTTTTTTATTGATAGTCTTCCATTTGATAGTGACTCTCTTGATTTTTCTAAGGCTCCCTCCTATAGAGTGGTAGTCAAAAATTATAATACTAGAAAGAATAAACAAAATGTTGATCAACCTACTCCTTTACCACCCACTCAACCAAGCCTTCCTCAAGCACCTAAACCTACAACTAAAGCACCTAGTGATTATGATCTTGTTGAGAAATTTTGAGTTACTACAACTAAGATCTTACTAGGGGACTTGCTTCAATATGCTTCCATTCACCAAGGTATGCTTCAGGAAGCCCTGCAAAAGATCCTCTTGCCTTCTCCTGCTAGGTTGATAGATGTTGATACATTGATAGCTTATATTCGTGCAAATTCACCAAATATTATGTTCTATCCACATGAACTCCCACCTCCAGAAGTACAAAATAAAGTGGACCCTCTAATGATCATAGTTAACATTAACAATATTGGAATTAGACGTACTCTCATTGACGTCGGCTCGACACTCAATGTATGTAGCATTGATCTATTGCCTAAGATTAATATTGATCCATCTTCTCTTAATGCTTCTTCTATTGACATCTGTGGGTTCAATAATGTCAGTCAACAAGCCCTAGGCATGATAGTCTTGCCTTTGATGTTGGGACCCATTAGTGTACCTACCCTTATATATGTTATGTAAGAAAAGTTACCATACAAACTTCTTCTTGGTAGACCATGGATTCATGCTATGGGTCTAGTTCCGTCTACCTTGCATAAATATATTAAGTTCATTTATAATAATAAAGTAGTCATAGTCAAGGCTAATCTTGAGGCTATGCACTTATGAGAAATGGAAACTTTCGGTCAAGCTTCAGTTGTGCCTACTCTTATTCCTTCAGTATCTTCCATTGTGTTGATGTTTACTCCAATAATACCTACTACAAAGGATACTTGAGAGATAGATGTCCCTGAAGAAGATCCTTTTGAAGCAAGAAATCTCAAGTTTGCTCCTACCTTTTCTCAAAAGAATGCATGTATTGGTGATGATTGGGGTTCTTTAGACTTTACAAAATCCTTCACTAAAGAATATAAAGTTGATCTGATCTACTCAAGCCTTCTGATAACATCATCCAAACCCGCTATCAAAGATGATTATTCTTTTGTATTGTGGGATAGTGTAAATTTTAATGTTCTTAATGTTGATCCTCCTTCTCAGGAAGATGATCGTGCTTCTATTAAAGAGGTTAATGTTGGCAGTCTTTTCAAGAAGGATGATGGAAATCCCATAGAAGAGTGTAATCCCCATTTCTAGAATAACGCTCTCCATGGAGATCCTCCTCCTTTGTCTTCCATCTTTGTATCTTCTTCTTGTGAGTAGTTAAACTTTTCTCCACAAGAGAAAGGGTCACTTTTTGCTCCTCATTCTTTTTCTAAGCAAGAGCGTATCTTGTTGAGGCTTCTAAAAGCCCACTTGATTACTCTTCCTTCTCCTACACATAAGAAATTCCATAAGCATGATGAAGAAAAACATCCTTTCTGTGCATATCATCGAGTGCCTGGCCATTCCACTAGTGAATGTAAGGCCATGAAGGAAAAAATACAACTTCATGATTTAGGTGCCATCACTCATTTGTTTGTTGATGCACCTACCTCCTCTTCAAATGACAAGTGATATCAAGGTCTACCTCTATCCTGTATGTTCTAAGTATCTTGCATGGTTCTCCTCCCCTGCATGTTGGGGGCAGTGATAACTTGTTCTAGAGATGTGTGTCCTTCTCAAGGATCCCCTCTCTTCTCCATGTCTTTCAAATGAAGTGTCCCTTGAGTGGGCCCCCTTTTTCTTTTGAAGGGTTCCCGAGGGACCCTCCTTTGAAAGCTTTTATCTCAAATGAATTCTTTGTGTCTAGCTTGGGGGTAGCTTGACTAGACCTCACATTTCAAATAGTGTGTCCCTTGAGTGGACACCTCTTCTTTTTAAGGGTTCATGAGGGCCCCTTTGAAATCCTTCCAATTTGTTGATGGTCTGTGTGACTGTCCGCTTATTTTCCTACGTGGTTGCTTTGTTTTTTGACATGTTTTATCTGCGGATTAACATGTCACTTTGTAGGTGCACCTATAAATCCGCTTTCCAATTTGACTCTATGGAGTCTCCTCCTTTGGGTTTCCTCCATGAAAGAGATCTTGGGGGACACCTCCTTGCAGGTTTGTAGACCTGCAAGGCACTTTCATTTGGGTTTCCTTCATGTGAGAGATCTTGGGGGATACCTTCTTGCAATTTTGTCGGCTTATAAGGTGCATACTTCACGAGGTTTCCTTCATGTGAGAGATCTTGGGGGCTGCCTCTTTGCAGGTTTGTGGGCTTGTAAGATGCTTTCATCTTGCAGGATATGTCCATCATTGTTCTGTGGGCTCGGTGCACTTCGTTCAAACCTCCTCAGGAGATAATACCTATGGAGCCATTTCTCTTGGTTTTTTCATTCCTCCTTTCTCTCTCATTGAGCCTTTCTCTTCTCTCTTTCGTTCTCTTTTGTATATATCGGATCGAAGATCTACATCTTCTTCATCTTGAGTATATGCCCTTCCTCTATTCATTTTAATTCTTCTAAGTGTGTTATTTCTTTATTTGGGTACAACGCATAGTACTGAGACAAACCTTTACATCGAGATATCTTTCACTTTTTTGACTAAAATACTTTAGCTTTTTATGTTCTAACATTGTTGTCTTATGCAAGTTTTTCTTGTCTAATGCATTTGTTTTGCAGTTCTTCAGCCTTGGGGCATGCTTCCATGGTTGAAGAGTTATATGCTTCCTCTATAGTATCCTTTTGTCATAATGATGTTATTTATGTTTAGTATATTTTCTTTAGCATGCATATTAGTGTAGATTCATATGCCCACTAAAGTGGGGGCAAAACATAATGGTGTAAAATTGCACCCCTTACAATTTCACATACATTTTTTCATCTGCTTTAGTGTCCACTCCCTTAGCATTTATGTAGGCTCATTTTAGCCCTTGCATCAACCTTTTTCCCCTCTCAGGATGCTTGAATACCCCTTTTTAGCATCTACTTTCGTATGTCAGCTTTGCATTAGAAATTGTGTTTTTCCCGTTCTCGTTGTTTTGTAGTGTGATGTGTCTAGACACTAGTGCACCATGCAAGCATCCATGCATTGCGCTAGCATCCTACAACATTTCAACACTCAAACAACTATTTTTGAGCAAGTTTTCCACTTGTCACCTCCTTTGGTTGGTGGTAATGGCTTGAGATGCCTTGTAACGACTTGGGAAGCTTCTTTTCCTTCCTTACGTGTTATCTTTTCACTTCATTTGCTCTCTCTGGATCTCTCTAGCTCTTGATCTTGCATTTTCTCTCCCTCTTGTTCTCTCAAGCTTGCACAACTCTCTTGCTTGTTACAATAGCTTTCAATAGAATTCTCAAGCTCTCACAACACCCTTTGCAACACTCTTGGCTCTTGTAGCTATCTTGCTTTCCCTCTTTGGCTTGCTTAAGCCTTGCAGCTAATATCTCCCTCTATTTGTGCTTGCGAGCATCCTGGGATTCCATATCCCCCATCTATTGCATCTCTACTTCGTGATATAGGTTCTCCTCCTTGATCAGGGATTACTTTTATCACTCATACTTGGTGTTGTGGGTTCTACTCCTGAAGCAGGTTTTGCTTTCACCACACACTTTATCCATTTCAGTTCATTTCTCTCTGTATCTTTTTGGTTGTTCGTGGAGGTGGGAACACCAAAACGAGGGTTTGAATGAGGAAAACCCTTATACAACCCCAACATTCTCTCCAGATATTACACATGCAGGTTTTGAAGACATTCATTTGTTGGAGGCTTCATCACTTGCATGGTTGTGAGCACTTCCTTTCTATCTCTTATTCTCTATACCATTTCTATTTCACTTTATTTCAACTTTATCACATTTTATTATTTTTCAGTACTTTTGAAGTTCTCAATAATTAGCTTGCTAGTAGTTATTTAGCTATTTTTTGGGACATTCTCACTTTCTGGTCCGTACAGATGCCAACGTGCCGCACTATCATCCTAGACCTGTGTTGTCGTCCTTTGGCCGAGAGCTCATTAGTTTGTCCAAAAAATCTTTGTGACCTGCTCTTTTAGATTCTAGTACTCTCGCGTTGTTCCTTGAGGTAGTTTAGGGAAGTTTTCCTTGTGAGGATCTCTGAATGAAGAGAACTCGTGAGTAGCGAATCACCCTTCTCTACATTTACTAATCTCTTGTTATCTCTTATAACAACCACATTTCTCCAAAGTTCTTGCAAGAGATTTGCCACATGCTGAAAAAAATGTAGAATGTAAGAAAAGACAAGACACCAGTGTGTGAGGTGCAAAGATTTTGGAGTTGTGTGAAGGTATGAACAACAACAAAGAGATCTTTGGAGCAACAAGAAGAAGCTACAGGGAGAAAATTTATGGAGATTTGACTTTAAAAATGTATTGATCAATTTGTATTTTTATAAATTTGAATGAAAGAAGTTTTAGATTTGATTTGAATTGGATTCTCTATTTGTTTAATCTATATTGTTTTGTGATTTTTGGCTTGGGGTGGTTTTTTTTTCCATCAGTGGTATCAAATCTAAAGGTTTTGATGGCATAGGCAAAGCATTGAACATGAGACAGTCTATGCCAGGACCTGCGGGTGGCGAATGAAGTTGGAGGGTTAGAGTGTGTAGACAGATCATCGAGCGTGAGGCAGTCTATATCAGAGAGGATGGGATGGGTCATGAGGAGGTCCGTACAATTTTTTTTTTCTAGGAACAATATTGGGAAGAAATGGAAAATGGAAAGCACCGTGAAGAGTTTAAAAAGCTCCAGGCTGAAGTGAATATATTGGAAAAGAAGTTTAAAGAGGTTTTTGAAGAAAAATGTGGGAAGAAGTTTGTGAGGAATGGAGAGGAGAAAAATAGCTATGAAGATGTATTCAATGGAGTTTTTGGTTGCAGGTTTGGGGTAGCACTAGTAAAAGGAAAGATAAGGCATCAATTTGTGGGAGGTGAGTGCCTGAGTAGTGTAGCTACAAAAGAAAGTAAAGAGGCCACCAAGGCAAGGTAGCTGAGCGTGGTTGAGTTGACCAATGCCTTTGAAGGCCATTGATGTAATTTGGTTGCTAATTTTTATGTAAAAGAAAGCTTCATTGCAATTTGAAGTATGTGTGTATTTCCATGAGTATGTGAGTAGAGAGTCTTTGCTATATAATTTAGAGTATTTGTCATATTGCAAACTTTTTTGTGAGAATCTATGTTGTTGGAAAGAGGGGTCTTTTGGTTCAACTTTGGATAATTGAATCACTTCCCTAGTCTAAACTTTTGATTAATTATTATCTAAGATCTAAGCCCAATGGTTCAAAAATTTAAAATGGCTAAGACCAAGTAGCAACCACTCTACCTAAGATCTAAGCCCAACTTTTAAATCTAAATAAGAGAGTACAAATGTTAAAAGAGAGCAAACAAGAATGAAAGCACAAAATAAAACTCCCGTATCAAAGTTGCTTCATCTCCCTTGCTTCTCCTCTATTATTTCTCAAGCTGCAAAGATTTTCCCTCAGATTTTGAAGTGCTTGAATACCTACAAATGATAATGACAAGATAGCAAGAACTTTGGAGAAATGTGGTTGTTAAAGACAAAATGGAAGAGAAGACCTTTTTTTTTATAGAAAATATTTCGAATGGACGGACAAGATTGAGCTTCTAGAAAGATTCCAAGATTGACAGATGAGAAGACATGCAACACAGAGAAGAGGAGGTTATGAAATGAATCGTCAAGATTGAGAAGAGACTAGAGTCAATCGACGACTGAGATTCAAAAATGAGATAGTGGAGGGAGATAATGGAGAAAATAAAAATAAAAATCATTTAATTCATGAGAAGGAATCTTTGACTAAGTGGAGGCATAAATAATTTATTTAAATTATTTATTTGAGGAAAAGGCAAGTGGGAATTTAATTAAAATAATTTATGCAACCATTTTAATTAAATAGGAGGAAATATAAAAAGAGATATGAAATAATTAATTTGAATCAATTATTTAATGAGGGAGAAATGTCAAAAGATAGTCAAATAATTTGAAATTTATTTAATTATAGAAGAATCAAAAGATTAATGAATATACAAACAATTAATAGTAATTATTTGGCTATAGATGAATAGTGAAGAGCAAATAATTAAATAAATAATAATTTATTTAATTATAGAAGAAAAGGATATTAGTGACACAATTAAATTTATTCAATTGATCATAGTAGAATAAAGATCAAGAAATGAATTAATTAAATAATTAAAATTATTTAATTAATAGAGGAATGTTATAAAAGACAATAATTAAATAATTTAAAATATTTAATTATGCAAGGAAGAAGACCAAGACAATGGAAAAATGATGCTCACAGACCAAGACACTTTTCTGTGTCTACAGATTAAAACATTACAATCTTGTACTAGCGTGCTTTGGAAGGCTTTACAAAAGATTCTTGTTTCTCTTCTGCTAAGCCACCTAAGTATTTTCTCTAATCACTTGCATCTATTCAAATATTATTGATATTTCATTTCTTCCATTTGAGCTCCCTTCTTGTGATGTTTAGCAACAAAACTTTCCTCTTTTCATCATGGTTGGCATCAACTCGTTGGGCATTAAGAAAACCTTAATCGATAATGGTTTTGCTCTTAATGGTTGTAGTCTTGATTTTCTTAAATGAATCCATGTCGATAGCTTTTTTCTTTCTTCCTTCAATGTTTCTATTAAGGGTTTTGATAAGTTGGATGAGATCCTTTGGGAACCATTAATTTACTTATATCATGAGGACCTACCACCCTCCTTGTTGTGGTCCATGTCATGCCAGGGGACCTTTCTAATAATCTTCTTGATAGACCATTGATTCACATAATGAGGGAAATTCCCTCTTATCTTCATCAATCTATAAATTTCATTTGTAGAGGCAATGATTTTATGATCAAAGATTATATTAATTTATTTCAATATTCAAAGATTATATTAATTTATTTCAATATTGTCCAATTGTTGGAATTGCTTTTATACACCCTTATATTTTAGTCATTGTTGAGAGACCATTGGTATCTCTTGTTGTTGACTCTACAATACTTGTAGAACATTATTCTTTTAAGGAATATCTTGGTGGTGACTGGGGTTCCTTAAATTCAACCCTTCTTACACTAGTGAATATAAGGTGTATCTTGATCACTTTGACATCCCTTTATGGAACAAGGACCCACTTTCTTATAGTGGGATCATTCCTTCTTTTGTCAATTTTTCTTTTGCTTCTTGAATGTGGTATGCATCTCATTTTTACAACTTGATAGTAATATGGATCATCCTCTTTCTAAGTTGGAAAATCATTATAATTTTAGTTTCAAAATTATTTCTTAACATGGATATAACGAAAAGAGTCTTAGGGTCACAGGAAAAGGAGTTAATTGTAAGAATTTTATAGTGCAGATAAGCATAAATTTAACATAGTATTTACGTGGAAAACTTGGTAAAATTATACTAGGAAAAAACCATGGGCAAAGATCTTTTGTATTTTATTTCTCAAGAAATTCGCAATTACAACAACCTTCAAAAGATACATAAAACAAGACTTCAATAGAGTATAGGAAATTTGAGTTGTAGAGTCCTTGTCGAACAAAACTTTCCAAAAATAGAAAGTGTCTCATGCAATTACATGTCAAACATTTGTCAAAACTACCAAAAATAGAGAGTCCCAAAAAAATTCTAGTTTCACCAAAAATGCCTTCGGTGGGAATTCCTTTGGCATCAATGCTATTCGGTGTTTAGGGTGCTACAATAGTGCCCCTAGGACTCCCCATCATTTTAACCTTTCGTAGAATAATAGGCCTTTGACTGCACCAAAAGTGTACCTGAAGCACTAGCTAGATATTAATGTTGACTATTCATCACTGCTAGAATAATAATAAAATTGACTTTATATTCCAACAATATCCTACTTGAATTCAAACTCTCTTTTGAATAGATCCTCATATTGAGAAACCAATGCCTATGCTACCAATCATCAAGTAACATGCAAGACTAGAGAATTTATGCACCAGATGAAATTCTCTCTACTAATGGGATTCATCAAAATATTCTCTAGGTTTATATCAGTGTGTATCTTGGCCAAAGATATGTGTCCTCTTTCCACAACCTCATGTACAAAATGATATTGAATATCAATATGCTATGTTCTAGCATGATATGTTGAGTTTTGTGTAAAGTGTAAAGAAATTTGGTTTTCACAATGAAACACCATGTTGTCCTGCTTTACCTATAATTTAGCCAAAATTCTATGAAGCTAGATTGCCTCTTTGCTAGCCTGTGTTGTTGCTATATATTCAGCTTTAGTGGTAGACAATGCTACCATTGTATACAACTTTTATACCTAGCTAATTACACCTCCAACTAAGGAGAAAATGTAACATGTAGTGAAATTTCTCTTATCTCTATCTCCAATAAAATATGCATCCACATACCCATTAACTTGAAGAATAATCCCACTATAATAGATAGAAGCATTAGAAGTGCCTCTCAAATACTTGATAATCCATGTCATAGCCATCCAATGCTCAGTACTTGCATTTTCCATGTAGTGCCTGACAACTCCCATTGCTTGTGCATTGTCTTGTCTGGTGCACACCATGACAAACATAAGACTACCAACTACTGATGAGTATGGTACACAAGACATCTATTTCTTCTCTGCTTCTATGCTAGGGCACTATTCTGAAGACAATTTAATATGAGTAGGAAATGGAGTACTAACTGGTTGTGCATTCTAGATATTGAAGCATTGTATTAATGAAGGGAATTCCTTTATCTTTTTCTTCAACACTCCTCCACTTATTCAATCTAGGATTTCTCGCATTCTTAGATTTCAAATTGGTAACCTTCCTTTTGTGTATTTGGGTGTTCCCCTCTCTATCTCCCCTTTGCCAAGACGAATGTGGTAGAAGGTTTTGGATAAGTTCAAGGGTTGTGTCAATCATTGGACTTGTCAATGATTATCCTTTTTTGGGAGGATTATGCTCTTAAAGGCTATGGTTTAGGAACTTCCTATCTATAGGTGTATGGTTCAAGTTTCTCCTATAGGTTTTATTAGAGAGTTTGATGCACTCTCTAGGTAGTTCTTATGGTCTGGTAGATTGGATTCCAAGAAGTGGAGTTTGGTTAAGTGGGACTCTGTCTATAGGCCTATTCAATAGGGTGGTTTGGGTCTTTGGCAAGCGGCTATTAATAGTCAAGCTTTGGCATCCAAGCTTTATCGACGTTGGTGTACTAATTAAAATCAACAATGGGAGAAAATACTCAAACCTAAATATTTGAGAGGTGTTGCAGATAAGGATATTCCTAGATGTTCTTTGGATTCTAAGGGGTCTATGATTTGGGATACTCTTAAAAGAGGAGCAAGTTTAATCAAGTAGGTCATGTTCTAGATTTGTCACAAGGGTGAGGATGCTCTTTTTTGGCTTGATTCTTGGGATGGTCACCCCCAATATGTACCACCCATCCTCATCTATAGAATTTGGGCTTGTGGTTTTAGGAAGTTGGGTGGTTGAAGGTGAGTGATTTCAAATTTGTGGAGTGTTTGGGTCAAGTGGAGGTGCTTAAGTGGAAAGGGTGTCACCTATTGTCCCCTAGGGGCTCAGAAGAGGATCGTGTTGAGATGTCTAGGATTTTAGTGGAGAGAGTTTGTAGCTCTTTGAAGCAGAGGGAAGTCTTGGCTTGGGCTCCTAATCTAAAAAGGGTTTACTCAGTGGCTACTAGGTATCATGAATTGGATAGAAGGAAGTGTGGGGAGGATGAAGCCCATTGGTGGAAATATGTTTGGAATAAGTTTGTGTGGCTTAAGTGAAACTTATTCCTTTGGTTAGTTTCTCGTAACAAGTGTCTTACTTGGGATAATCTTCAGAAGATGAGCTTTTAGGGTCCTTGCATATGTTTCCTATGTGGTAATATGAGGAGTCTTCTTCACATATTTTCTTCCAATTTTTCTAAATTTATCTAGCACCTTTGGTGGGCAATGTGGAGACACTCTTGTGTGTGTTCCCTTTCCCTTATTGAACTTTGGAGGAATTTGGGGAGGCCCCATGCTCTCTCTTTCCCTCTCTAGATGGCATGGATTATTGGGCCTTCATGCATTCTTTGGTAGATTTTTTTGGAGTGGAATTATAGGAGTTTTCAAGATAAAAAGATGATGATTGTGAAAGTTTGGAAACAGACTCTTGGTATGCTTCAAGAGACCATTTTAGCTAAATGTGAGGCTAGAGATCCTCTAAATGCTGGTGAGGTTGTGGTGCTTTTGGGTCTGGGTATGAAGAGTCTCAGCTCAAGGAGGGATTTCTCTAAAGGGAGGAGATATCCAAACAAGAAAATCTAGAGAGAAGGTAGGTGGTCCCCCCTCCTATTGGGATTTTGAAATTAATACTGATAGCTCTTCTAGGGGAAATCTAGGTTATGCTGGTGTGGGAGGTGTGGGGAGAGATATCTCTGGTGTTTCCCAAGATAGCTCTAGGGCTTCCCTTTTCTTCTTCTCTAGGTATCAAGGCCTCCAGACTAATAATCTCATGAGATCTCTAGGATAAAGGCACGAGTGACAACATGCAAATATGAATGAAGAGTTAATTTTTTTTTAATGAAAGCCTATAAAATAAGGGAGGACATGATAACTTTCAATTCTTTAATAAAATTATTATAGAAATGAATTGATATACTAATTAATTATATCAAGGAGTTAATTAATCTAATAACACATGTAAGAAAAAATAATTTTCATATAGGTCTAAACTTATCCTAGAATTTGAGATACTTTAGAATGGAATACCATGTTGTCCAATTTTTTAAAAGAATTTTACTTACACCATTTCATTGAAAAATTACAAAAAAGTTGGTTAATTCTAAAAGTAAAATTAAGGATAAAATAACATAAATACAATTTATGTCAAATAAAGTGTGTCATGCTAACACAACATACCATCTATGTAGAGAAGAGCATATTCTATAAAATGCCCTCCTGAGCTATATGACCTAGTTGTGTATATTAACTTCTAAATGCTCACATGTAACCATTGTGATTGGATAGTTTTCCTATTTATAAACATCATCAATCCTTTATATTCAACAAACCATAAAGAATTAGTTGAATCAAAATGTAAGAATGCACATTGTATGAGATCATATCCATACATGTAAAAAAGACTTAGAGTAGCATACTTGACACAATACAAACTTGAAAAAATATTATAGTCTTACAAAAAATATAGATATAAAGAAACCAATTTCAATCCCAAAATAATTAGATTTTGACTTCTACAGCAAATTGATACATTATCATTGTAATTAAAAATAAGTGTCTCTTATCATCATATTTAGTTTTCTAAATTAACATTTTAATATTTAATATTCAAATGTCTAAACTTCAAATATATTATCTACATGATTTGATATACTAATTACCTATACAAAAAAATAATTAATTTGAGTAACACATCTAAAAAAACTTTCATGTACATCTAAACTTATCCAATTTTGAAAGATTGTAGAATGTAATACCATACAACCTATTTTTTACACTATTTCATTTTAAAAAAGAAAAAAGATAGTTTTAAGAGTGAAATTAGGGATAATATAACATAAATACAAATTTTGAAGTACTTTCATTCCCAAGAATCAAAGGTATTACTCTCTTGGATAATAATGAGCTAATTAATGTCCAATTTGCTGATGATACATCCCTTTTCATTGAACTTCTTAAAGACAACATGGATGCATTGATGAGGAAGCTTGAATTGTTCTCACAAGCTTCAGGGGCAAGAATTGCCAGCTCCAAATCCATTATGCTGGGATGGAAGGAGGCCCCCCCTGACTGGTTGAAAGAGTATGGTTTCCAATGGGGAGGCCAAAACATGCAAGTGAGGTACTTGGGTATACCCTTTGCAGTTAATCCTAACCATAAGTAAATTTGGAATTGGATTGCTTCCAAAATTGAGAAGAAATTTGATAGATGGAATAGGCACTATTTTTCTTTGGCAAGTAGGATGCAAGTTTGTCAAAAGGTACTATCCTCCTACACCATCTACTTCGCCTTAGTCTAGTTCTTTCTTAGTTACCAAATAAATGAGATTCAAAAAAGAATAAGGAGATTCCTTGGTTTGATGGTAAATGTGGAAAAAAGAAACATGTTGTAAGATGGGATTGGTGTTGCTTAGACAAGATGCAAGGAGGGCTGGGCTTAAAAATATTTGAGATAGCAGGGGATTTCCCTTGTGCCCAAGTGGATAGTGAAAGCCTTAGTTGGAAATGAACAGTGGAAGATTTTTATCAGGAATAACATTCAAGAAGCACCCCAAAATAGGTGAAGGCATGGAAGAATCTGCCTTTGTGTGACATCCTCACTAGTAGTCATCCTATGAATTATGATGGGTCTCTAGTCTTTAAGAATATTTGGAGGGAATGGGAGCTCTCCAAGCACAATGCCCAGTTCAAATCTGCTAATGTCTCCCTCCCAAGTCCCCGTTGCCAAACCTATAGCTCCATTTGGTGGAATTTGCACCATAATGGAAAGCCTCTTGCTCTCCTCCAATGCTGCTCTGCTAAACTATGGAACCAAAAAGGGGTTAAAGTGTTCAGTGATATTCTCAATGATGGTAATATTAAGAGCTAGGAGGTCTTGAGAGTTGAGTTTGATCTCCATATCTCCACAACAAGGGTGTTCACCATTCTATTGGAAGCCTATAAAAATAGTTGCTTCCCTGCAAAAACTAGTAGGGTGATGGATGATGGGAATGATCTTGTGTGGAAAGATGGTGAAAATCTGATTGAGCTCAAGGCTAAAACAATCTATAAAGATTTAGTTGATAACAATGCCGTGTTTGAACATTTTACTCAATGCTGGAATGTTTCTCTTAATGATAAAGTATGGAAAAAAGTTATAGATATTTGGGACAATAATGTTGAACCTAAGAAAGCTTGCTTCAAATGGTTGGTTTTACTTCAAAAATTACCTTTTAGATCTAACATTAATGATATTGATGTGTGCGACATTTTTCGCACCCCAAAATCTGTTACTCATATTTTATTTGATTGTTTCTATAAAAAGGAAATCTAGAAAATCTTCTGCCATAACTTAAAAATCTAAGATAATGACAAAGTTAGTTGGAAAAATATGTTATTCTATGACAAAAAAATGAGTAAGGATTATTTTAAATTTTGGAATTTTTTGTCTATTGAAATACTCTAGCACATTTGGAAAGCAAGAAATGAGGATAAGTTTAAGGGCTTCAGGAGGGTGCTTATTGAGTCACATAAGAGACTCACATTTCTTCATGTTGCCTTGCAGGTCTCTCTTCACATTGAGATCTCCCTTCACATCGAGATCTCCCTTCCCTAGTTTGTAAGGCCTTGCAAGAGTGCTTCAACCACAATCAATAGGGAGAATGTTAGATGTGGTCACGCATGCAGGCTATACAACAGAGCAATTGAGATCTTCTTGAATGCATTCCATGAATTCCAAAGGACCTTCAACAATGAAGTTGTAGGAGGCAGACAAGTGAAACACAAGGTTCCTTTCCATCATGCCCAACAAGATAGTGAGGCTTTCTCTATGATTGGACCCAATAGGGGTGTGGATGAAGCCAATAGCAGTGATAACAATCAACAACCATGATGTTGTTCTTATAGTACCTTTTTTTTATACTCTGGTTGTTGACTAGTTAATGTTGTTTTGTATCTATTATATGCATATCCTAATCTTCTAAACTCTTAAACTCTTGATCTACTTGGGATAAGCTTATAAGCTTTCATTTTGTTGCACAGTATAATATGCTATACTAAGATATATCTATTGTACTAAGTTCTTACTCTATACCTAATATAAAATACTTTCATGTATATCTAAACTTATCCTATTTTGAGAGACCATAGAATGTAATACCATGCAGCCCAAATTTTACACTATTTTAAGAGCGAAATTAAAGATAATATAAGATAAATGCAATTTAAAAAAACATTCAAGTATATATAAACTAATTCTATTTTGAAAGACTTTGGAATTAATATCATGCAGTCTAATTTTTTTAAAAATAGTTTGTACAATACACCATTTCATTAAAAAATAATAATAATTTTAAAAATGAAATTAGAGATAATATGTCACATGCAATTTTGCAAGGTACTATCTATATTAGACATGTCCTTGTGAACTGCGAGACCGAAACAAGTCCATTAACCGCTAAAAGCTCACAAAGAAGATGAGTTCCTTTTCCCTCCAAAGAAGATAATTGATCTTTCTTCGGTGCAACACGTGTGACGACTCAATTTTACACAAATATTTCAGTTCAAATTAATTTGGAAATGGTACATGCACTACGTATGTCATAAATTTTTAGATAATAGCTAATTATAGTACTGAAATCTGCACCGTTTTTTGTTTAATTTTCCCTATAAACATGTTAGGTTTGGTTCCCTTCAAAATTCAAGCATTGATCCAAAATTGAGTCAAAGTCTTGTGAATTAAGAGCGTTTTTAACTGTCTGTGTGACGCAAACTGCCATAGCTTTCTATTAATCAATTGATAAACTTCAATTAGAACTTATTGAACAGAAATATGGAGCTGCGACCAAATTACTATAGCACCCTTGAATCTATTAGGTATCTAGCTCAGCTATATAGTTTTGATCTTTGTTGTTTTCTAGATATTGGAAGTTTTATCTTTTCCTCACGTAAATTCTTAATATTAAAATCTAGGGAGATTTTTGTTGAAATTTTTAGTGTTGAAAGCAGAGGGTTAAGCTTCAATGGTTCATGTTACTACTACTTTATGAAAAAGTTATATAAGAAAATATTACCAACGCAGCGAGTGGTCCTGTTTGAGGGGTCAAATAGCTGTTGTTTGTAGCGTAGATTTACAAACATATGTTGGATCATGTATTTTCAGTACTTCTTTCCTCAATCTCCAAGTGTTTTCATGATGATTCAAACCAGGGGTTTTAACTACATAGAAATTTGATGTTCTTTTTCTTTTTAAATACTTTTTAATTCTCTCGTTATAGATTCTAAAAGTGTTGACCCTTAAATTAAAGAATGCAATGTTAAATTATTTCAAGAATTAGTATCGTATAAATTAATTCAGATAACGAAGAGATGTTCTATCACTCAGGAAAATTAATGTTCTCATACTTAAATTAAGAGAAATCCACCTTCTTGCTATATAATAATTGTCAGGATTCTAAAGAGATATTTGGAGGAAAGTAACAACCCTAAACTTCAATTTTATCACGTAATTATTTTCATCATATTGTAATTTTTTTGATATGATGCTCACTTTACGTATTTTCTCGTAAAAATCGCTGGTTTGAAGTTTCAATAATTCATACTATAATTTTTGAAATATAGAATTTGAATCTTGTGTGTTTGATTGGTTTTTAATTTTTGAGTGGATATTAAATAGAGGAGGGAAATTTTTCACGACAAAAGGTCAAAATTGTTGATTTATCTACTGAAAAACCCTAAATTCTCCGTGTCTGAATCTTTGCTTAAAAACTGGAAACCTGAATAACAGATGTAACGTTGAATATGGATATTGTAATGTAGAAATCAAAAAGCCTTTGCTGAAAAAATGGCAGACCTAGCCAGTAGTCACCTGTTAGTCACCTGTTATACTAAGTTTATATCTACTTTTTATTAACCTTCCCAAATCTTTAAATGTTTGTAATTTTTTCTTAATCCATCGTTACTTCTACATGTACATCATCCTAAAATGATTTCTCTCAAATATTTTTATTATCCTTCATATTTTAAGGAGACCTCTTGGGTTCCATTATCCCAACAAAACTTGTGAGGAGGCATCACTTCCATCATCATCCCTAAGCAATTAGGGAAACTTTCCATGGAAGCTTCACTTCACCACATCCTTATTTTTATTCTTATTTGACACAATGCCACTTTTTTGATATTATATCAAAGAGGGAAAAAATGTAGACAACTAAAATATTCCCTAATCAATTCCTTCAACTAGACCTAATCAAATTCATCTAATCCTTATTTAACCAATTCCCCTTTACCTAAAGTTCATAACTTAATTAAATAATCATATTATTTAATTAATCACCTTTTTTCATTTCATCTTACAAAAAATCAATAAATAATTACTTATTATGCCTTTTTTCCATCTCATAGATGTCTAATATAATTAAATATTATTATTTAATTAAGAATATATTCCCTCAACATAGTAAAGGGCACCTAAGAACACTTTTCTTTATCGTCCCATTATTCTCTCAACACAACCAAAGAATATAGCCCCTCATGCTCACAAATGCTTACTAAAATTGGTAAGTTCATCCTAGCCATTTACAATATAACAACCTCCATCTCAACCCTCCACCATCTCCTTTATCCTAGGGAAATTATATCAACCATCCCCCACCATTGATCTCACAGTCAAATCTTGGCCATCCATTTCTCCTTCCAAAAGTCTATAAATTTAAGCGCTCTTTCCTTCATTTCTATCAATCATCACTTACATTGGGTACATGCTATAAAAATAGGCATCTTCAAGAAAAGGAACATCTACATTCCAACTAGTTAAGGAGAATCAAATCATAATAAATTTTATGGTAAAATTTGAGTTTTTTTGTTTATGTTATAGTGTTATTTTGAACTTCATTATGAGTTCTATCGAGAGTTTTTTCTTGGTTTGAAATTGGAACTTGCATTTTTTAATGTCTATTTAAATTTTAAATATTAGGAAATAAACCCACTAGTAGACCTAAGCATCTTATTTCGTATCATGAACATATGCTCTACAAAATTTTTATAGAGTTTTTACAACCTTTTATTTGATAAATTAATCATACATATGAAACAAATGGACACAACACTAGTGGATATGCTCACTTGATATCAATTCAATAGTTTGTAACTCTTTCTTCAACGATAAAAAATTATTCATTGCAAATTGGGGATCAACCTAAACCACTAAAATATAAAATTAATGTATTTTCATCTTTGGAATAGAACACTATATTTTAGAAGTGTTTCTCTTTTCTTTTCTCTACTTCAACTATTTTTTCCATCCTTGTAAAAATGAGAAAAAAAATGTACATATACTAATAGTAGATTGGATACTCGAAGGGGACATACAATATTGCTAAGAAATCATGGAAATATGTGACCTCTACAATTGTCTAGGGCACACCCATACCATGTTATACCCCAATTGTATAGTTACTATTTACTATTACTGCATAGGGTAAAAATGGATGTAATGTGAATTATGGAGATGAATAGAATACACTTGTACATTGTTATCAATATGAATGTTATCACATTTGATGATTGTATCATTTGATGTTACGTCAGTTGATGTTATTCATGGTGAAATAATGTATTTATGTGAATGAAAGGTTATTGAATTATAATTATTCTAACTTTGGAGATGTTTATGTATACTACATATGTTATTAACAATTGATTGTCGTAAGAATGTGTTAGTGGATGCAGGTATGTGTTCCATTCCTCCAGGCAGAGGGGAAGCATCACTCAGGAGAAGATCTTGGTCGAGTAACGGTAAAAGTAAACTAACTGAGCATACACAAACCACATTAGGATGATTGAATTGAGTCAGTTTGTGGGTGATAGGTAAGTCATCCATAGCTAGTATGTTTGCATTAGGAGTCTTGTTTACTTTTGCATGCATTTATGGGTAATGTTTATCTATTTGAGCTTTTGAGATATTTCTTGTGCTATTACGATCATATGGGTAAGTGGAATGTAGGTGGAAGTATGTTTAAAAGTATGCATATGCATGTTAATGGGATCTAACGACACGTATATGCATATGTATAGATATACCACACATACACACTTATCAATATGATGGTAATGTGAATGGTTGTAAGTGAATCAGATGTGAACATATACATACATACATATATACATACATACATACATACATACATACACATATATATATGTGTGTGTGTGTGTGTGTATAGTATATACACGTATCCATATGAATATGTATATTGATACAAGCGTACGCTGGCAAATGGACATGCTCATACGGATGCATCGATATGATATACCTATATATATGTGTACATAGAGGCGTATACATTTATATGTATATATGCATACATCCTATATAATGTGTTTAATATATACTATATTTCCTGTACTCTTATATATACATATGTCGGATGTATGCTAACACTATTGGCTTACGATATATATATTTATTTATATATACATAAATATATTATATCTAAATATATATTAAATGTCTAAAACCAACCCCTATGTGACTAATAACGTTTTGATATTCCTTGGTATATGCTTCATTTCAGGCTAAATAAAATAGGTACATGGTACAATTTCATAGATGTGTTGGTGTTGGTCATTAGAATGGAGTCATATAGAATAATTCTTTTCATTGAACTTACATAGAAAATATGGTTATTTTGTCAAGGAAACTTTTCATAACCCTCTCATAAATTGATTATCTAGGAAATTATCAATGCTTGTACCTTATAGCATGTTAGAATGTTGATGATGCAAATTAATGCTTGAAGTAATACTAGGGAATACATGGGTTATTTAAACTTGAGAAGATGATTGATGCAAGCTATTTAATTATTAGTATGGAATATGAAACTGTGATTATTTAACTAAGATTATGATGAGGGTGATTATTTTATAAATGAGTTATTTTGAATAAACAAGATATAATGAAATTAGTTGAGTAAACTATGGTTACTAATGTGGTATTATATTTTACCTACACAAAATTACTAATGAGTCAAATGGTTGATGAAAGCTAGGTCTTAGAGGTCCCAAGAGCTTCATAACAATGGAAGAAGGTTGTCATCAAGCATGTGAGGAAGCAAGTCAAGGTAACAATATCAAAATAAATGATCAACTTCAAGTAAGTATAAGAGGTAAGTATATGATCTTAATGGGGGTTATTGTATAGGAAATTTAGGGCCAATGGGGAGAAGGAAGAGACACCAAAACCCTATTATATCACTTCTTTTTTGAAGTGTTTTTTTGTTGATGTTAATGTGATAGTCTATATTGTAAATTGTCTTTTAATATTCAGGTTATTGATAATTTTGTTATTTGATATTTTTTTTTTGGGGAAAAGTATGTTATTTGATATTTTTGTGGGAAAAGGTGTGCTTGATGTCAATGTGATAGGTATATTGTAAGTTGTCCTTTGGGTTATTGTTAATTTTGTTATTTGATATTTTATGTTTGTTCAGAAAGAACATATTTTCCAGTGAGTTAAAAAGTGTTTCTAAGTGTTAAATTTTTCCTATAATTCTGTTTTTGAAAGTCCTAAGTGTGCACCTAAGGGTTAGACATCTTTTTGAGCCCATTAATTACATAAAACATGAGTTTTGAACTTTTTAAAATTCCTTTATTTGTTAGTGACGAAAATGGGAGTATGAACACCATGCCTCTTAAATAAAAAAAGGACATGGTGGTTGGGGGATTTGTGGGAGAATAAATGGAAAGAAAGTGTTGCCAAGTATTCAGTTTAAAAAAAAAAAATTAAATTTTTATTTTTTTAAATGCCGGTTTTTTGGGAGCTTTGGGGAAGAAAAAAAAAGAGAGAGGAGAGTTAAAAAGAGGGCTTGAAGGAAGAAGAGGGAGGTGCAATGAAGGAGAGAAATCAACTTGAGATATAAGTTGTCTCAACTCCTTTCACCATATCTTGCTTTGGATTGTGTTGTATTGGTTTTATTGATTGTTGTTTAGTTTATTTGATAAAAATAGTGTGAAAATTTTAAGTTGTGTGACTATGTTCTTAGGGATTATGGGGTTTTGAATAAACCATAACATGTGGAGTTTTGGGATGTTAGAAAGTATATCTTATGGGTTTTATGCAGCATGTTGGAAAGTGTTTTTATTTGTTGTTGGTTTTGATTGTTGTTTAAATCTTGGGGTTTGGGTGCTCTCTCCTTGCTCAAGGGATGGATAGATCCTAGTATGGCTTGATGATGCCATATAGGTTGGGTGGTGAGATTTCTTTCTCCTATTGACATATTATTATTGGAGTTGTTCTAACTTGGCCTTGGAGTTGGCTAATGGAGGTTTTCTCTCTTGGTGTCATTTCCCCTTGAACATGTTAGTATGTTATGTTTTGGATTATGATAAAATAAAGTAAGATAAATGTATGTCACATGAGTTTGTATAATACTTCCTGTTACATGTATTAAAATGCAAACAATTTTTTTTTTTTGAGTTTATAAGAAAATGGTATTTTACATGATGCATATGATAGATTCCTAAATGTGAACACCTAGGGAATTTGTATTGTGAAATAAGAAGTGTAATTTGGGTAAAAAATTCTTCTCTATTTTCATTTTATCCTAGCACAAGAAAGAAGGCATATTTTTACTGAACCATGAAAGGGTATTGAGAAAAATATTAAACTTAGTGGAATACTAAATGGGTTTGTTTTAGTCTGAAATACATTTGGTTGTGCTATTATAGAAAAAGATGTAGAAGTTTACATGCATGCTTATTTAAAAATCTATTCTGAAAACCCCTTTTTGCATCAAATATACACAACACACATTTTATATTGTCTTTAATCAAACACTCCATGACCTATGTAATGTTGCAAATACAAGATATCTGTATGTCCTTATTTTTATTAGTTACAAATATATACATATATGTTCTTTATAAAATATATATAAACTTTATAATTAAGATATTTCCATATACTATACATGTTGTCTAATAAACTATATATAATATAATATGAGAAAAAAAATTATTATAAAAGAAAGATATATATATAATTTACATAGTTAAAAATAATAATATAAAAATTCATATATAAATAACAACAAAATAAATAAATAAATAAGGTGCTTGGCCCCTATTGGACAAGGCCTTGATAGAGGGTCTGCAACCCTCGGAGAGGAGCGCTACCCTTGTTGTGGCTGCAACCTAGTATGGTCTTTGTCCCATTCATAAGGTGTGGATCTGGGGTCAATAGGCCCACGGTGCCCTCCCCTGCTAACATTTTCTTTTATAATTTTCTTTTTAAAAAATATATATATATTTATCCTAAACTAAGCAAAAGATAAAAACAATCACGGTGGTTGCTCAACAATGGGGTAATGATAATAGTAAAAGAAAAACAAGTTTCAAGTACATTTTGTTGCTCATGATTTGAACAAAAGCACAGTGAACGATTCCTTTCTCCGCAGAATAAATATAATAGAAATAAAATATAACTCTATAATTTTCAAATGGGAGATCAACTAACATGAAACCCTCATAACCTGCAAGATGAGAAAAAAAAATCAACATAATCTGGGTCATAGAAGGATTGGAGAAATTATATATATATATATATATATATATATATAATAAGAGTGGAAGAGATAAATAAGACCAAAAAAATAAGGAGGTAAAACCTATAACAAGAGACATTCTTCCTCTTCAAAAGCTTCTCCAAAATCTAGAAAAAAAAAAATGAAGTGAAAATGAGAAGAAAATAGGTTAAAAGAATGTCTTTAAGATTTAGGATTAGCATATGGTTTCCCTAATATCCAAGAACTGAGATTTAAATAATCCAATGGCCAAGATTTGGTGCACACCCCATTAACCACTAATTTTCCATTATATTAATTAATCCAACTTAACTTTCTAATTTTACCTCGGTGGGGGACAATGTAATTAGGAACCCTTATTTAAGTGATAACTTAAAGTCATTTTAAAAGACTTTAAAATAAACTTTGTTCTTTATTCTTAGAAATTTATGTTAATTGAATTTTCTTTCTTGCTATTCTAAAATTTGAAAAAAAATAAAAAAAATATCAAATAAAATTGGAAATTTATGTTTACTTGATTTTTTTTCTTTCTTGAAATTTTAGAATTAAAAAAAAAACACATAAGTCAAATTAGAAATTTATATTAATTGATCTTAATAGTGGAATTTAAGTAAAGTCATTATTTCTAATAAAATCTAGTAATGGTGTGGATTAGAATATTGTCTTTCAAATATTTCATAAACATTGTTTAAACAATAATTTATTATTATTAAAGTTTAAACATAGATTGGATTGAATAATAATAAATTTATGAGCATAAATATTTGAGGTGATAATTAATAATATTATTAATTGTTAGAGGGTGGATTTAATAATGATGTTATCAATTATTTCATTCTATTTTCTCTTCATTTATAGTTAATTGGATAAGGTTTGATTGGTGAATAAACAAAGGAGTAGGTAATATGTCCTTATTAGTAACCTATGAACTAACAAATGAATAAATATTTTATTTATTTAAGGATTAAACATTAATTAAATAACAACAATATCAATAATGCTTATTTTAGGATCGAGTAATAATGTTTTAAAATCAATGTTAGACCTTTGTCAAGGAAATCAAGGATACCCATATACGTAGGATAAGCTAGGACCTAAGGTGATTTACAAATGTTGTGTCAAGTAGCTTAGTATTAGTAGTGACAACATTAATGAGAGTCATAACATGTAATAGTCATGATAATGGATTTAATAGTGCACCAGATTAAACACCCAAGTAGTGTCGATCATAGTGATAAGATTATTGGCATACATCTAGCCCTTATTGAGGTATAACAATACTTATTCGATTAGCAAGGTTAAAGTATGAGAATTTGTTACACCCTAAACGTTTGGTGAGATAATTAACTTAATAATGTATCAAAAAAATTGTTGGTTGGGTTTCATGTTCTCATGTGAAAATTATGGGCATGACAAAATGATTATATAGATATATATTTAGAATATATATATATATAGGGCGGGTGCATGAAGTTGGGTTACACTTTTGTGGCCAACTTCAAAAAAAGTTTAGAAAAGAATTAATGCAAGCGCGTTATAACATGCTCACGTTATTTCATTTTAAAAGAAAAAAAAAAAGTGAAGGCTATTCATTTTCTCTTTTCTCTTTTTCTGCTTTGCCCGCAGCCAAAAACCCTCATTTTTGTGCTCGCGTTCTAGGAGGAGGCATTCTTCAAAATTCATCAACAATAGTTTCTTTTTTGTTCACAAAGATGGCGCCACGACGATGAAGAGGTGCAGGAGGTAAGTATTGTTTGCTATTTGTTTTGAATTTCTTAGTTTCAAGTTGATTTTGTTTGTTTTAGGTTAGATTTGATTTTTTTTTAATTTGTAGGAGATGCAAATAATCCTAAAAATCCTCAACAAGAAGAACAAGAAAATCCTCCTCAACAAAATCCTTCTCAACAAAATCAACCTCCCCCACCAATCACTCAACAAAATTTGAGAAGTGAAATTGAAAACAACAAAAAACAAATTAAGGATCTTATCAGTAGGTTGAGTGATCCAAATGCTTCAACCGCAGAAAGAATGACACTAGCAAATTCAATGAAAGAGATGTTAAAAAATGTAGATTCAATAACCCAACAAATAACATGATGGCAAGATAAGAGGTAGGATGCTAGGGCATATTATGCAGATAAACTATCATATAAACAAGTAAAAGATTTAAAAATTACTAAAGGTGATTTGTGCTCTCCATTCACTGACCCTAGAACAAATTAAAATCTTAGCCTCAATGCGAAGAGGTTTCCTATTCATTGGTGCCACAACCAAGAGATTAGGAACAATTTTTATGATAGGTGGTACTTGGTCTTTGATTACCCTCCGTGCAATAATTGTGAAGTCTCCCAATATTTTCTTAGGAAACTATACAATGAGTTCGTATTGAACCAAATCCCAAATTATTTTGATATGAGGGAGTTCCAGGGGAGAGGTGGGGGGTCAGCTCAGGATAGGCCTGGTGCACAGCCAGATCCTGCATGGCAAGGGAGATGACCTCTCGCTAGGCCACCTCATGAGAATATTGTTATGCTTGTCATTGCGAAGAGAGTGATGACGTAGAGACATTGCAGGCGATCAACACTTTGACCTGGAGTTTCATCCATCATACTAGCCCTATTATACAATTCCATCCAGGGGAGTCTTCGGGTGGTGGCCTTTGAACCCATGTGTGTCAATCTTGCGGGGTGACTTGTTCATATGACCCCACTGACACTTTGTATGTTGCTACGTAGGATCCATATGCTGCTACGAGGATGGAGAGGATGGATGACATTTTGCATCGTGCATATGGAATTGATAGTCAGGTAAAAGTCAGCATGTTCATTGAATTTAATTTATTAAATTTCAATTCTGAAATGCATGAATAACTAATTTAGTTTTATTATTTTAATAAAATTGCAGGGTCACAGTGTTGAGACTGGATACACCGGTCCTCCACCTTCTTATTTCTGCAGTACACCTATCAGTGGGGTATGTAACTAGTAAACAATTATAAATTTATTACATGTTAATAGCATTGTTTTACGAATGGTATTTTAATACATGTGATTTTGGATGTTGAACATGCTAATATTGGTGGTTTCAAGCAAACACCTCCTAGTGCCAATGGATTCACTCAAACGTACACGGAGGTAATAGAATAAAGAGAACTTAACTAATGAATTCTACTTAATAGATTTGTGTAGTTTATATTCATATTGTTGGTTACGTTGCATTACACATCATTCAAACTCAAAGCATTACTTCAAATTCCATAACTAGTAACTAGATGTTGATAGATGACAAAATTTCAACTGTATAATATAGTTGTTTAGAAAGTCAACATAAGCAGCACGATGCAATTACTTCACATGGAGGCATGTGCTTGCAAAGGTGCACCACCACGACAAACTATGGATGCTTCAAAAAAATCTATGAAACCATAATAGTAAGCAATAGCATAGACAAGGCAGTTAGTGATGTAGAGCATCATATCAAAACACTCAATCATCAGGGTACATCTAATGCAGAGCATCCAAAAAACACCATCAACATCATTTCTTCAAGGGATTTCAATCCCAAATAGAATAAGGAGAAGATCAAATATAATTTCATCATAAATATACTTTTCATTCAACGAAAATCCACTCAAATTATCTTAGCCATTCCATAGGCCATCATTCATCATTCCACTAATCAGTATTCCAATTGACTCATTCAAAGAAAAAACCATATTAAAGAAAACTTTGACTTAATCAATTAGATTCACATCATTTTCAACTACCATAAAAACAACATAAACCTGATTATTGACACTTGAAAAACTCATCCTTTCATTTATTCACCAAGGCAACAAATCAACTAAACCATACCTCATTGTTATCAGTCCATTATCAAGCACTGTACTCACCATATTTTGACTACAACAGTCTATTTATAGGTTACAAACTCCTGTTACAACAGAACCTTGATTATCATCTTGTGGTTAATCACCAATTTGCTCAAAAGGCTTCATAATAGTCACCTATCCAACCATCAAAGTCACCAAACTTGTCTTATACACCTTAACCAAATTTAGAATCATATCATTAGTTTGATAGTAACCAAGCACTCAATCATATCACATAAGCTTTGAAAGGATACAAGTCAGAAATGTTGAAGATAGGAGAGATTGCCACCCCAGCAGGTAGCTCTATTCCATAAGCATTTTGGCCAAACTTGTAGACCACCTTGCAAGGTCCTATCTTCTTCATCATGAGTTTGGTATAATTTCCTTTTGGAAGTCTCTCCTTCTTCAAGTGTGCCATCACTAAGTCTCCAACCTTGAATTGGACATTCCTCTTCTTTAAATTTTCCTTTTCCTTATACTTCTCAACATTCTTTTGAAGGGTTTCCTTCACTTGTTGATGAATATCCCTGATTGTAACAGCAAAGTCCTCACCTTGAGCACTTCTCCTAGCAAATCCTTGTAGATCTCTTAGTTCATAGACCCCTCTAGGGTGCATGCCATAGACTACCTCAAAAGGGCTTCTACCAATGCTCCTATTCATGGAGTCATTATATGCAAATTCAGTTTGAGGTAAAATCAGATCCCAAGCTTGTCCATGCTCCTTGGTAAGGCATCTTAAGAGGTTTCCCAATGATCTATTCACCACTTCATTTTGTCCATCCATTTGTGGATGGTATGCTGAACTAAAAGGACATATTTTCCTTGAGTTTCTACCAGTCCTCAAAAAGTGACCAATGAATTTAGATCACTGTGGAGAAACAATGCTTAAAGGCGGTCCATATATCCTAGCCTCCTTAAAGAGAAGAGACCTGCTATATGAGATGCATCATTGGGTGCAGGAAAATATGTCTTTTCAAAAATCATCAGCTACAAAGAATACTATCAAAACCTTTTTGGTTGAAACCCCAATTAAAGTCGATGCCACACACTCCCAAGGCCCTGTGGGAATGGGCGATGGGTTGATAGAGTCCTTGCATTTGATGAGTTCCCTTTTGCCCGCTGACATATTTTGCAGCCTTCCACATACCTTTTCACATCCACCTGCAACTTTGGACAATAGTAAAATCTCCTAACTTGTTCTAAGGTCTTGTCAAGGCTAAAGTGACCTCCAAGACTCCCACTGTGTTTCTCCTTTATGATATTCTCCCTCATTGAGAATTTACACACAAAAAATTGGCTTCCTTTGAATAGAAAACCATTTTGCAATAAAAATTCAGAGAATTCACCATGAAAAGAATTCAAATTCTACTCACAAACATTGTACACCTCCTTGAAATCTGAATCTTCATGATACATATCCTTCAATGCATCAACCCCCATGCTTTGGAGTTGGATGATCTCTTGCACTAAAAGTGCCCTTTTATTGAGAGCATCTTCCACCTTATTTTCTTGGCCCTTCTTATGCTTTATTGTGAATGTGTAGGCTTGTAAAGACTCCACCTACTTCATGTGCCTATGATTGAGTTTATCATGTGCATTCAAGAAACTCAAAGCATGATTATTAGTAGAAACAACAAATTCTTTAGGTAACAAGTAGTGCCTCCACTTTTTGAGGGCTTGGACCATAGCATATAATTCCAAATCGTAGGAAGAATACTTCCTCTTTGCTTCATTCAACCTCTCACTAAAAAATGCAACCGGTCTACCTTCTTGGCTCAAGACAACCCTATTGCTTGGTTACTAGCATCACACTCAATGTAATGTTTAGAACTACAAGTGGTGGCATGCCTCTCATTTTCAGATATTCAAACCCTTTATTAGCCTCATTGGTCCAAGAAAACTTACCTTTGTTACCTCCTTTGATGGTGTCCAAGATTGGTGCACAAATTTGGCTAAAGTTCTTGATGAAATTTCTATAAAATCTTGCAAGTCCATGGAAGCTTCTCACATCTCCATGGATTTTGGTGTTGGCCAAGTAAGAATAACATCCACCTTTTGAAGGATCCATCTTCAAACTTCCCTTGGAGATAACAAAACCAAGGTAGAATAGTTCTTCCTTCATGAATTCACACTTTTCCATGTTGATCAACAACTTCTCCTCTTGTAACCTCCTTAGTACCATGTCAAGGTGCTTCAAATGTTCTTCTTTAGACCTGCTAAACACAAGGATGTCATCTAAATAAACTACAACAAACTTTCCAATGAAAGGTCTCAATACCTCATTCATAAGGCACATAAATGTACTAGGGGCATTTGATAACCCAAAGGGCATCACCAACCAATCATAGAGCCCTTCATTAGTCTTAAAATTTGTCTTCCATTCATCCCCCTCTCTGATCCTTATCTGATGGTACCCGCTCTTTAGATCAATCTTGGAAAAGTAGGATGCTCTTGATAGACAATCCATGAGGTCCTCCATTATTGGTATCGGGAACCTATATCTGATTGCATGATCCTATTAATGGCTCTTGAATCAGTGTAAATCATCCAATTCCCATCCTTCCTTGGTGCTAGGATAGTAGGAACAACACATGGGCTCAAACTCTTCCTCACTAGCCTTCATCCATCAACTCTTGCACTTGTGTTTTAATCTCCTCATTTGGGATGTCATCTTGTATACTGTGTATTATGGAAATACAGATCAATATGGTGACCTGTCCCTATGTGGAGGTGGGGTCTGGTATTCATTCTACATTGTGTCCTTGTACCTTTCGCGCTCTTGCCGATTCCTTTGGTGCATCTTCCTTCTTCTTTATGAGCATATACACATACTTTTGAAAACTGTAATCAAGAATCCTCTTCCTCCTCCTTCCTTCAAGGTCTTCATGAAATCCTTCTCACCCACCATCAAAACACTAGGCCCTTCATGCTTTGCCTTGTCTTCTTCTAGGAGAGGTGAAAGGTTGTAAGTCTTCCCATCCTTCACAATGGAGTATGTGTTCTTCTCCCCATCATGCTTGGTCTTCCTATCAAACTACCAAGGCCTACTAGAAATATATAGCTTAGTACTTGTACTCAAAATTTTGTTCATTAGATCTCATACATTATAAGTCATGGCGTGGATCTCGCTATTGTAACTTTTTTGTGATTGAATAATTTGTTGTTTTATTTTCAGATGTTTGTTGTGGGAACACCTCCAAATGTTACAAGGGAAATGGATATCGATGTTTCATCCACTATACAATCCTCCATGGCTCTGATAGAGGAGGTATGAGGAAAATTACTAAATTTTAATTTACATTTGTTGTTATAGATGTTAGTTCTAGTGAAAAATAAACCATTATTGATTCACAGTTTAATTCCTATTTGGATGGTTTATACAGGGCTTGAGCATGCCTGAGCATCGACATGCAAATATTTCCATCATGGAGAGTGATCATGAGATGGCAGTAAGTGATTATTTTGTTAAATATATCATTTCTTATAATGTAATTTCTATATATTAATGTCTTTACTTCTTATTGTAACAGTTAAAACTTCACCAGGA
>VDFB02202396.1:0-13971 GCA_007258455.2 Sequoia sempervirens
AAGCTAAGGAAAATGCACTCACAAATTACATTCCTAGTCAAGGTTGAATTAAAGAAACTCTTGGATTTTAGATTCATACACTCTATTGACTATACAGATTGGATATCTAATCTTGTTCCTATAAAAAAAAACCAAATGGTCAAATCAAAGTATGCACAAATTTTAGGGATCTTAACAAGGATTGTCCTAAAGATGACTTCCCCTTACCAAATATTGATATCATAGTGGACCTCACTGCTAGATATGAAATGTTATCAGTTATGGATAGATTCTTAGGTTATAACAAAATAAGGATCGCTCTTGAAGATCAACCAAAGACAACCTCCGCATGCGCTTGGAGAACCTTATGTTGGAACAAAATTCCATTTGGACTTAAGAATGTTGGAGCTACATATCAAAGAGCCATGACTACCAATTTTCATGATTATATGCATGTACTTATGGAGGATTGTGTTGATGATCTTCTCCCTAAATATCTAGAAAGAAGTGGTCACCTACCAGTCTTGGATAATATTTTCACACAACTTGAAAAATACAAACTCAAGTTAAATCCAAAGAAATGTGTTTTCGGGGTCCAATTAGGCAAACTCTTAGGATATAATGTCTCTTGTAGAGGAATAGAGGTTGATCCTACAAAAGTAAAAGCTATCTTGGACATGCCACTGCCCACCAACATCATTCAACTAAGGACTTTACAAGGAATACTGCAATCAATCCATAGATTCATCATCTAGCTAGCAAATAAGATTCACCCATTTCAACATTTGTTACGAAAAGGAATTCTCTTCATTTGGACAGAAAAATGTCAAGAAGCATTTGATCAAATTAAGCATTATCTATTTACTCTACCAGTTCTTATGGCTCTACTTAATGGCAAACATTTGATATTGTACGTAACAACAACTACATCAACATTGGGGGCATTATTAGCACAAAATGATAATGATGGAAAATAACAAGCAATTTACTATATTAGTTGTACCTTGGTTGGATATGAGTTAAACCACAACCCTATTGAACAAGCATGCCTAGCGGTTGTATTCGTAGCCCAAAAATTGAGACATTACATGTTAAACCACAAGAAAAAGCTGATACCCAAAATTGATCCTCTAAAGTATCTTCTTAGTAAAGTAGCTCTAATATGATGACTAGCTAAGTGGGTTATGATTTTAAGTCAATATGACATTGAATATGTTGATCGAAAGGAAATAAAAGGACAAGTGATAGATGATCAACTCACAGATACACTAGTAAAGGAAAATCATCCTCTAATATCTGACTTTCCAGATGAATCAATCTTTGTCATAGAAACACCAACAACATGGAAATTTTACTTCGATGGATCCTACACAAGTCATGGTTCAGGAGCTAGTATTTTATTTATCACACCTCAATAGGATTCCATTCCTAAGTAATTTCAAATAGCATTTTTGTGCACCAATAATATAGCTGAGTATGAAGCATTACTAACAAGACTATGAATGGAAATAAAATGGAAAATCAAGGATCTTCAATTTTATGGTGATTCCCAGATAGTGATCAAGAAATTCAATGATGATTATGATACCAAGGACGAAAAGCTAATGCTCTATAAGAGCATGGTTGATAAATTAAGACTGTACTTCGAAGCTATTACCTTTGAACAAATATTGAGAATCTAGAACAAGGCAATCGATGCAATGGCAACAATTGGATCTCTCTTGGAAATCCCTAATAATGCATCACAATATGAGTTCTTGGTGGAACAACTATTGATCAATGTGTTTGATGTCCCTGAAACTAAACTTGTGTGTGAACTTGTTGGTCTCGAATCTCTCTGGTACAAGGATATTTATGACTATATGTACATGACCAGATTATCCCTCCCGAATTTTCCCCCAACCAATGCAAAACCTTTACCTAACAAGCCTCTAAATATGTCATCATCAGAGATACCCTTTACCGTCGTAGCTTAGATAGCACCCTCCTCTGATGTATCGACTCAAATGAAGCACAAACAACCTTATAAGAGGTTCACCATGGTATATGTGGAGCTCACTCTCCTAGTCCTACCTTAGCTAAAAATCTTATGAGGATGAGATATTATTGGCCTACAATGGAATGTGATGCATATCACTTTTTGAAGAAGTGTCATCAATGTCAAATTCATGGAGATCTCATACATGCGCCAACTTAGGAATTGCAGCTATGGTATCCCACAATCCATCATTATGAACTATTGGTCACCTTAAAGTCAATATGTCGCTTGGGCAGAGTTTCCAGCATCGAGCACCATTTCACCCCATACTGCTCAGGTTAATGGTCAGTTGGGCATCTAAATGCGCGAGCTATCCTTAAAGATATTAAAGACTTTCGCGATGATGTTACGGTGGCTAGCACCTCCAACTCAATCCACCTGCTTTCATAGGCCTACATACTAGATGGCTTCACCTATAGTAGCCTCCATATTCCCTTGTCTTTGGATCACGAGGCCATGCACTTTCCTGTATGGGGATTCGGTTTGCATCTAAGCATATCTATGCTGGGATTGATCAAGAATACTTCATTATCCCATGCTACGGGCTAGAATTTATTGGTTAGAAGAACGCAAATGCTTTAACATTTTCCAAGCATATCTATGAAGTCATCTTCAATTTTGACTATAATGAGAGGTCTGATTTAGAGATTTGGCATTGGTGGCTTGGTCTTGTAGAATCCAGGAAAGTCAATGAGTTGAGGAAAATCCCTTTAGTAAAATTTGAATGATTGGTGGGCCCATATATCATCATGGCAGCATATAGTTTGGTGCTTGTCGATCTCCACTCCGAAGAACTATTTCGAGCCTATCAGAACATGCACCAATGCACTAATTCAATTATCTATCAAAAATTCAAAATACAAAAAAATCAAAAAAAATCAAAAAAATCATCACCCTGATGAAAACCTGGAAAAGAGGCGTCTTGGTGACAACAAAATAAATAGAAACAAAAATAACGAGAAATAATTCATCCAAAAGTGAAAACTACTTCTGTGGCGCTTTGGATAAGTGCCATGGTGAAAACTTGGAAAATAGGTGCCATGCTAGTTAGTCTATGCTCCTTCATCTACTATCACTCTACCTAGTTTTCCATCCTTTTCTCATCCATTCACACATATCATCCATCCATAATAAAGCTTTGTCATCCGTCCCATGGCCATAAAAACCATCGACATTTAGCATCCTCCATGTTCATGACCATCCTCTACATCCATCGATCCCCTCGCACATAATAAGTTGATCCTATACCTAATTATGGAAAATTCCTTGACTTACATCTTCATGGGATCTTACACTTGGTATCAACCTTTTAAAACATCAAAATCCGAAAAAAAAACATAAAACATCAAAACTTTTAAAAACAAAGTTAAAGTTAGAGTCATAGTCAATTTGTGTCAGTTTGGTTGAACTACTTTGTCTCTGTGCATTGCTATGTAAGCAAGGACATCACTCGATGATCCCCCAAGGCATTAGGTCTTTCCTTAGGTTTTGTCAAGTGATATCAATTTTTTTTTGCATCAATCGAACTACGAGGTCTATGCATGTATAACATAGGTAAGGCCATCAATCGATGAGCCCTTGAGGTCCTAGGTCAGTCCTTTATGGTTTGTCAAGTTTGGTCCTGTTTCTTGTCCTCCAACAATCAACTATTCAAAAATCCAAATTATGAATCAACAGAAAAACATATCCAAAAAAGTCTTTAATCTTCACTCAATCAATTGCCTAATCATCATCACTATTAGGTCATTGTTCATATATCAAAATGGGGCATTATGTCATTTATTCCATTTAATCTTATCACGTCTCTTCTATCAGGATGCATCCTTCCTAAGATTAGACATTATCATTGGTCAACCTTGTCATTCGCCTTAAACAGGATATGTCTTTCTTGCAATCAAGCGTTCATCAAAATGGTCAATTGGTCAACTTTAACAGATGTGCTATTTTCCTTAAACAAGATGAGTCTTTCCTAAAACCAGGCGTCATCACATCAATCAATCATATCAAACAAACCTTATCAAATAAATTCAATTTAATCACTTTGTCAATCAATCTTATCATCTTGGTCAATTACACTTGCCTTAAAAAAGATATGTATTTCCTAAAACTAGGCATAATCAATCAAATCAATTAATCAACCTTGTCAACCTATCAATCAACTTCGATCAAACAATCAATCAATTGGTCATCTCAGTCATCTTCCTTAATCAGGATGTGTCTTTCCTAAAACAAAATCCAATCAATCATATCAATCAATCTTGGCAATCCTATCACTAAACATTATCTTTTTGGAAAACACTTTGTTGGTTTGAGTTTGTCTTATCTTTTTTATTAGTCTTTGGTCATGTTACTAGCTACCTCAAGGATGTCTTGTCAAGGATTTAGAGGAGCAATAATGGATTATGATATATTTTCTTTTCTTGTATGTGGTTTGTCTTGGCAAAAATACTGGGACAATTGGGTCCTTAGTATGAGCTAGGGTACTCCTTGTCTTTTGGCATTGTCTTTTGACTGTTTGTCTCTCACAAATGGTAACCTTGTGCACCTTGGTCTATGGCATACCATGGTGTCTGTGCTCCATTTGCGACAGTTTTGACACCTGATGATGATAAATCTAAAAGCATGAATGTTGGACTTCACACCTTTTCCATTCTCCATGCTAACATCCGTCTTTTATATCCACATCTTGATAGCATCCTATGACACACAAAAATACCATGCATACATAAGCGTGTTAGGAAACATTATAGAAAGAATTATCATCATAGAAACCATCATAATCCACATATATTTGCATGAGAAAATACAACACAAACATAGAGTTCATTATCATTTCATAGTATCATAAGATATTGAGCATGCCATTGCATTTTACATTATAATCATAGTTCATTTCCATTTATCACATTTCATATACATTGCATCGACATTTTCATATACATTGCATAATCATCATAATCATATAATACACCACATTTTTCATTTACGTTAATCATTTCTAATCATTGCATGCATAATCCATAGGCATCATATTGCATCACATTAATTTCATCGCATCACATCATATCATAAAATTAGGTCATTAGTGTTGCATTAATATATCATATCATTAAGATGCATAAACAACATTATAAATGCATAATCATCCATCAAATCAAACCATCACATGATCATATAGAAGGCATAAATCAACATCATAAAAGCATGAACATTCTATATAATCATAATCATATAGCATAATCACATAGGACTACATATCATAAATGGCTGTCAAAAATCATATCATATATCACTCAAAATGTGTCATAGTACAATTTTAAGATGTCTCATATATAACAAAATGGAGCTCGCAAACTTGATGATCAAAATACAATGTCATAATACATAATGTCAAAACAATTCCTAGCCTGAGCTTCCCTACTCCCCTAACCCTAATGTCTACCTGTCCTCTCACCATGGCAAGCCTGGAGACCTATTCTCTGAAGTTGATGGTCTATCATATTGAGTGGACCATCTCAGGCCTAATGCCTCACCACTCTATGTTTTTTTGTGCAAGTTTTGGCTATGGGATATGCTTTGTGACCTACCTTGGGATCGACTCTAAACCTCTATGAAACTCGACTCTCTCCTCTCGAGCGACACTGCTCTCTCATATAAATCCCTGTAGTATTGCAATCCCATGCTAGACCTAGCCAACTCTAATGCTACATCCACAACTGACCCATTGTAAGTAGCAACAAAAACCAACATCTGTTGGTCTATCTGTTGTTGGCTAATCATTTCTAGGTCCCTCTCTATCTGAAGGGTGTCCCTCTCAACCCTTCAGTCATCTCACTGCTTCCTCAAAGTCCCAATTCCTCACTCCCAAATGACGACACTTCAGCCTATAGTGGTCCTCCAGGCATCCCACCTATCCCATCATATGCTCTAACCCCACTCCTCCCAACACTCTCGACGATGGAGAATCTTTTGATCTTCCGATTCGGTGCCTTTTGTTTCGAGCCTTTACTTTGGTTTCTTCGATCTGACATTCGGATCTGATTTTCTGACTGGATCTTCGAGGCTGATTTATTCCTTTAACGATTTCTTCAGATTTTACCTCTTTATTGACTGGTATTTCGACGTGATCGATTATCTTTGTCCTTTTCCGATGAAATCTCTTTCTTTGCCTTTTGACTACGATTCCTTCTGACACCCTCCTCATCCTATCCCTCATTTTACTTCCACCTCATTCCCTTGTTTCACCCCCCTTTCTAAAATGCTCTCCTTCTACAAGGCTTTATGGTCCAATGAACGACCTTCAAGATAAGGAACCAGCCTGGCGAACCATGGGTGTCTTAGGTGGCAACCCTGCTCCCACCAGGTACCCTGGGAATCCCAAGCCGAAATCAGCAAATTCTAGCTTCGGAATGGTGTCCAAATCACTTACTTCTGGCAGGTCCCATGGAACCCGGTGAATTCCCAACATTTTCTACAAGCTCTCATAGCTCCTGCTCTATATGATTCCTCATCATAAGCACATAGTTCTATCTTCATAACATTCTGCCCATTTCTTGCCATGTGGTCTCATTGTTTCCATCGGGTCTTGCATAATTCACATCATGGTCTGTATCGGCGTGACAATATTAGGGTCTCCCCGATCCATTTTTCTACTTGTAAACGTCTATGTTACCTATTGGCAAGATGTTTTTTGTGTCACAACGATTGGAGTTTACTCACTGGCAGTTATCGGCAATACTTTCACATTGTTTCGGCGACTGAGGAGGATTCATATCGGCAGGAGTTGCACCGTCGAAATAAGGTTTTACCGATTACATTTTGTCTCATCGACTTGCACTTCAAATGTTCATTTCGTCCAAACTTATTGGTATCAGCATAATGTTACAATGAACCTGATGTGTCTCACCGATTAGCTCGTGTGGATTTACTTTAGCTAAATAGGTTGCTTTCAGGATAGGGTCTTGGTGAGACCTTATTGTCTCACCGACCGACGGTGGGGGATGCTCATCGGTGAGAGATCTTCTTCGATATACTATCTTAGCAAATTCAAAGGTGTCCCACCGACCGACAAAAGGAACATCTTGGTATGACTCATAAGCATTGGACTAAAGTCTCAACGAATAACATGGGTCTCGCCGATAAAGCACGAAAGGTCTCTATCAGTGAGAAAATTGAATTGTCTTGGCGATCTAAAGATAGCACAGGATGACAGCGATATTATTGCCTTTGGCATACTTACAAAGTTTCCTTGGTGATTACCTCAGCGAATGATTAACAAAGACTTAAGCATTGTGGCCGACATGAGAATTTCTAAATGCAGTTGCAGGCCGACATGAACTGAGCCTAAATTCTACGGTTGGGCGACATGGATGTTGAAACGATGTGTTTGTTCGGATGCATATGTGTAAATAATCATTCCCGATTGTGAATGAAAGGGATTAGATCATATTTCAGTAGGTAGATTAGGAATGGCTATAGTAGAATAAGGTTCTCATATCAGAGACTAAGATGCATGTTTTCAAATGGCGATTTCAATGAAAATCAGTTGGTGTGGCAAGTTATTTCTGGTGTCCATTGTATGTTGAGCTTATTGAAAAGTATTGCTAAGCTATCTCCAAGTTGATTCTTTCTGGTTGTTTAAATTGATATAACAAGTTTATTTTCAGTTTATCAGTGCACATTTGTTGTATTTGTGTGATTAATTGACTGGTTCTTTCAAAGAGAGATTAAATCCTTTTGGTTATCACAGTAATCAGGGAGATTCATCTGGATTATTAAAGTAGAGCTCAGTAGTCATCATCTTGCATGTTTATACAAGTTATAAACAGATCATATGTCATTAAATTCTATTTTACCGTATTAGTTGCCCACTGGGCTTCTTTTGACTCGTGACATACCCACAAGTGCACCAGTCTCCTAATTCCATCATTAAGATTCATTCATTCTCTTTACATCTATTAATTGAGCATAATAGGATTTAGATTAGAAGATTGCTATTGTGCTTGAATTCATTTGTTCACTTCCATCTGCCATTGTGGACAAATCATTACAAGAAGGATAATCATAAGTCAAGTCTGCTTCAGTCAAGGTACACCCACCTAGGTCTAGCAGCACCTGAAGAGTAGAAGGTTGAAAGCTTTTGAGCTTGTCCGTTACCCTAAAGCGTATCGAGAGATTGGTAGCTTCTTGAGGCATTCTGCCTACGTTTTTGAGAGCTAACAGGTCCAATGCATGTCCATTCGCCAATGAGTTTTTTTATGAGGCATATTTAAGCAACAAATTCACCATTGTCCAACTACGCATTTCTATTGGACCAACTAATATTTTTTCTTGGAATACCAAAAGCATTTAATAAAAAACCTACATATTCTCCAATACTATTAAAACAACATTGTATTAGGACCCATTTCGCCAATTAAAATTTACAAATAGTTACTTGTGAAGACCTATTTTTCCAATTAAAATTTATAAAAATTTGCTCATGAGGACCTATTTTCCAATAAGATTAAAAAATAATTACATTGAGGAAACATTTCGCCTTGAAAATTACAATGTATCATTGTATAAGCACGCTGGATTCGCCAAATTTTTAATAGACCATTTAAAAATCTCACAAAATTTGCCAAATATGGAATCATGGATTGATATAAATACAATCGAAAGTGTCATTTATTCTTACACATTTTGTTTGGTTATGAGGTTCTGCTTCTTCATTCAAAATTCAGTGAAAGCCGAAAACATAGACTTAAAAGGTGAGTGATCATTCCTTCATAGTGTTATTAGTTATAATAATAAGTTTTCTTTATCTCTTTTCCATTCTTGATTCAACAAAGTGAACCTTTTTAGAAGTAGGAAACCCCAAACCTCAGCTTTTAAATTTTTGAAAACCTCCTCACTCCACCGAAAAGAAAGATGAATTCTCAAGAAAGACTTGCAACCTAACAAAAGTGAACCATCAACCAAGCCGGAGTCGAAGCTGTGGAAAATTTAGGAACTCATGGCTAAAGCAGGTTTATATAACTCGAGGACTGAAATAATTTCCAAGTTTAGGAAAAAGCCAAAAATTTTATATTGTATTCCATGGTATTGAATTTGATATGTGATTTATTATTAATCCATTCCATGAACAAAAATAAATACAATCGAAAGTGTCATTTATTTAGAAGTCAGCCAAAGTCGAAAATGTAGACTTAAAGGTGAGTGGTCATTTCTTCATAGTGTTATTAGTTATAATAAGTTTTCTTTATCTCTTTTTCATTCTTACTTCAGTCTTAAAGATGATATTGAGTAGGTAATGGGATCTATATTATTATTCTCTGTCCTTAAACAAGAAGACACTTTTTTCCAGTTTTTATTCGAAGTGAGAGATGAATATGCTAAGTGAATCCAAAAGACTAATGTCGAGTGGGATCAAGCAGCCATGTGCGGCGGCTCTTGTCAGCCTTCCTCGTGGTGGTGGAAGAGGACCCTACCACTTCTCAAACTCCTTCCGGGCCCCTGTGGTGGTAAGGCTCCTCACCACTCCTCGGTGTAGGTGAAGAGGACTCTTGCCACTTCCTCAGACTCCCGCCTCCCTCAAGGTGGTGGTAAGGCCCCGGGCTTGCCCCTGTGGGTGGTGAAGAGACTCCTCAGCCTCCTTAGGCTCCTCAATGTGGTGAAGAGACACTTGACCATACAGTCTTTGCAATTTCCAAAGCTTCTGATCCATCAGGTCAAGATGGAGCTACATCATCAACTTTCCACCAAATATTGGTAGCATTCCCAATACCTCATTGCCACTGGAAGGTCAAGTTGAGATTGTCATTGATTTAAATCAAAATGTATCAAATTAGGATAACAATACCACAGAAGATGTTTCAAGTGATACCTTGGGCCCGGTTAGTCAAAATGAGATAATTGACTTGGATGAGGATGATGATGTTGACCAGTAGCAAAAATAAACCAAAAAGGGGGCGTGAGTGGGAAATGACAAGGAGTTTTCAACTTGGTTGGTTTTCAAAATACCCATTCATGGTACCAGTGGCGATTGGCAATGCAAGAGATATTGAAAAGGAAACATTGGTAAAATGTAAGATTTATAGTTGGAAATGTGGAAGAGCCAAGACATTGCAAAATTTTAAGGATTTGACAATTTATGGAGGAAAGTGCTTTTGCCACCTGGTGAAAGTTTATGAAAAAACAACTCATAGACGGAAGGAAGAACCTGATGTGAAATCAGCTGGAAGAATGGGGTCCTTCAAGTGTTAAGTATGTTGCGGATTATGAAGAGCATAAAAAAGAATGTTGAACATTGTTGCATGTAAAGGTACACTTGAGGCTCACTTTGGAAAAGCAATGGAAGGAGCAAATATGTCAAAAAATATTCATATGAGTGTTGTTTTTCATATTTTGTCCAAAGGGCGTCCTATGATAGACTACCCAAAATATTCTAGTTTATTATCTTATTTGAATGTTCCTCACTATCCCTTGTCACATTGGTCAGTAAACATTGGATGGGATTGGGAAAACTGTCTTGCTACAGTGGAAAAGGAAGATTTAAAGGATAAAGTACAAGAATCAAATTTCATTGCATTATATTTAGATGAAGTTATTGTGGTAGACAATACTTCTTGGTTTTGTATGCATTTGTAGATTGTACAACAACATGTTCGCCAAACTCATCTTCTCTGTGTTCATAAAATGAAGAACATTTCAACAGTGCATAATATATTTGAACTAGTCAAAAAATCTTTGAATGAAATTGTAGGTATGGATGAGTTCAAAATTGCAAAAAAGTTGGTGTGTGTAGGAGCTGATGGAGCTACAGTGATGAGAGGTCAAAGGATCGGTGTTTGCACAAAGTTACAAACTACTTGTGCACCATACATGCTTGGAATTCACCGCATGGCACACAAAATGAATTTAGCATTCAAAATTGTTAGCAAGTTTCCTATAGTATCAAAAGTCAAAAATCTAGTCCGCGAGATCCACGCATACTTCTACCGAAGTCCTAAACGTTTCACAAATTTCAAAATTTTGTTGAGGGAATAACACCAAGAAATAAGCTTCTCAAGGATGTTGATACCAAATGGATCTCCCTGCATGGACTAGCACAACGAGTTCTTTCAGAATATCAATCTTTGATTGGAGTGATGTATGAGCATCGTAGCACAGTAGACAAAGCTCTTGACCTCTTACATAGGTTAAGCCATATAAAGACACTCTTGACTTTAACTAGTCTTCTCCCCATGTTGGATGTGATGAACGAGCTTGTGAAGAAAGCTCAAGATAGAACTATGTATATTAATGAATATGCCAATCTACGTAAACTTACATGTTTGGCCCTCGATCATCTATATCTAGATCTAACACAAGATGGCCCAAATTATTTCATGTGGCGAAAAATTACTAATTTGAATGATCTTGATAATTATTTACAGTTTAATGCAAGTGGGAAATTATGCATCTATGTACATGGATATGAGATACAAATGTACCAATGTAAGACAATCAGGCGCTCTAGCAGAGAAGTAGTTGTTAACCAAGAATATTTTCAAGGCATTGCTAAATTTGTCAGTGATAATTTGAAGGAAATTGCAAAATCTTTTTCCTTAGATATTTGTGAAAGATTCCCTCAACATGAAATACTTGAAGCCATGAGTGTTATGTATCCTCAATTTTGGGAAAACCAAGATAACCCCACATTTTTTCATGCTCAAGAAAAAATCTTGATTGAACAATTTTCAAAAATTGTAACATACAATGAGCAAAAAATAGAAGGAATTTTAAATGAATCTAAGCTTAGAAAACAATATGGGAGTTTTGCAACAGCTATGAGGGACCAATATAAATCCAAGGGCAAGGATAAGGCCTTTGAACCAGGATCAATAAAAAAGGTTTGGACAAGCTTAGGTTAGAGTGAAATATTGTGTGGATCGATATCAGAATATTTCAAACTTGTTGATTTATGTCAAACAATGATATTGGGGCCAGTGGAGGATGAGAGAGTTTTCAATACATTGGGGGTTTTGAAATCAAAGTTAAGAAACAAACTAGACAAGAATTTGGAAAATTCCTTGAGGATGAAAAGGACTACGTATAATGTCAAAAAAATTCCTTTTGAAAGGGAACTCACCATCTGGAGGTCCACATGTGAAAGAAGAGGGGTCAGGTTGTGCAACACTTTAATTCCAAAGGCTGGTACTGATTGCACTAGTAGTGGCAATGGGACTCAGACAACTGACATTGACAAAAATGACACAATGAATGTTGAATTTGAGACACAGTCCAAAGAAAATGAAGAGCAGACTTGGAATCAAATTCAAGATGACTCTTTTACTTTATCTGATGATGAATGCCAAATTGAGGACCCCCAGTCCATTTGGGAAATGGAAGAGATTCAAGAGAATTAGTATCTTTTAGGTATTTATATTGCACTTCATGGATCCTATGATCATATTCCATTATTCCATACTGTAGTTGATGATATTTTATATTGTATTCAATTAAATTGTGAATCATTGCACTTCATGATATTTTATTTTATATTGCACTTCATGAATCATATTCCAAAGTCAAACTGCAGTTGATGACATTTTATGTTGTATTCCATTAAATTGTGATATTTTATATTTTATATTGTATTTTATATTTTACATTAGTCTATACATAGCATGCTTTTGGAAATTCCTGAAAAGACAACTCAAGTTTAGTCCATACATAGCATTCAATGAGATGTCAGATGATGGCGCCTTTGAAAGGAAAGATAAGTCCATAATGTCGCATGGTTGCTAAAACTTGGAACCTTAGAATCAAAGTCTGAAGTTTCAAAGTTTTCCAAACCTCTGACTCACCGACTAGAAAGATGACCAAGAAAGACTTGCAACTCAAAAAAGTGAACCATCAACTATGTCGAGGAATAGGGGAGTTATTAAAATTTAGAGCTCCGCAACAAGGTTATAAAACTCTGAGGGCTAGCCACTAAGGTTAGGAAAAGCACCAAAACTACTCTCTTCACCAAAACTTAGTAGCAATGAAACTAACCAAAATCCCATAATTCCAATTCCAATAATAGATAATCCACGACATGAATTCATATAAATGTTTAGTGGATATGCTAAGTATTCGTGGAGATTGAGTATTGATGTGTGAATTGTAATGCAATTTCACTAAGATTATGGATGCCTGGAATTAAAATCACCTTATAATTCATATTTTAATTGTGTTAAAATTAAAACTTGAGCATGTGCTCAGCGATTCATCAATCAACTCAATGCTTATTAGATTAATAACATATTAACAATAGTACTAGTAGCATATACAACAATGAACATAATAACAAGTGTATCTAGAAGTTGAAACCACTACCAGATTTTTTCTTCAAATGATATAGTAAATAATACAAATAATTGAACATCAACACATTAATGAAGTCTGAATTTGAGCTTTTAAATTGATTATCATTGTATCACATGAAGGAATACATAGAGACATTAGAAATGCAAAATCTTGCTCAAAGACAACTCTGCATAGAGCTAAGTTAGAACTTGGAAACTCATATTATCAAAAGTTAAATCAATGCATCACCTTTTCTAGCAACTTCCACTCTTCAGGTGTTGGAATTGTCATTTGTTCTAACTGATGTTGTTTGAATTGAAGATTTGTTAACAATTCATGATTAAAATTGGAACCTGTCTTGGATTCTTTTGTCAATTTTTCTTCAGGGTTAGCAATGGTTTGATGGAATCCAAATGGGTCACCACATTTGGGTTCTAAGGAAAATGGTCCAAATCAATCTTCCTTGCATCCTCCATCTTCTTTCTAAAATCATTCCATCCAATGAACCGCTCATTTGTGTCAAAACCCTCTGGTATACCAAGCTCTATGAAGTTCCTTAACTTTTCATCCACCTTCTTCATCTTGTCTACAGCCAAATGCAAATATTTATCTGTTTCACACATTCTCAAACACTTTTC
>VDFB02202398.1:0-14972 GCA_007258455.2 Sequoia sempervirens
GCTCCCAACAACATGTCATCAGACTTGTTCCAGCTATACAGTGGATGTGTCAGTACAACTCTAGGATCAACCAGGCATCCGGAAACCAGAGTTCAACAGAGGTTGTGGTGATGTTTTCAAGCAACTACAAAGTAGGAGCTTAGCTAAAAATCTCAAGTTTTGAAGGAAGGTGCCTAGAAAGTCAAAGTTTGACTTTTTGAAATTGGAGTGCATATTCTAGCCGCCCTAGAAAGGTGGAATTCAGTTAACTGAATTAAATAATATTAAATCTTTAGTTTCAAGCATCAGTTTTTGCTTGCAAAGGCGTATTTCTTCATTATTTTAAAGTGGCGCCTATTTTAAGACTCAGTGTCAGTTTTTGTTAAGAAAGTGTGGTCCAATGAGATAATTGCATCCTAAATATAGGGTTTTTGCTTGCATGTGATGCCTAAACCCTCAATAATTCTTTAAATATGCATTTAGGCGTCCATAATTCTCACAACAGGTTGAGTGCAAACACATATTTCTTCGTGCAAGCAAGATTTGAAGGCGCCATAGGGGTTATTTTTCAGAGTTCTTTGTAGATACAGGTCCAGATTATTCAGCAGACTTCATTCAAGGATAGGCAGAGGCAAAATATAACTTCTATTTTCTTTCTCTTATTTCTTCTATCATTGTCTTAGGTTTTCTCTTGCATGTCCAAGTATACAATAGTATTTCATAGTTCTGATCATTTGGGTGTGTTGTGCATGACATTCTCTACAAAACCCATGTGTTAGAATTTTTCAAGAAAAATTGCCTCATAGCTTCACTTTTTGAAGCTTTGCTTTTTTCTGGAAATTCCTTTGCATGGTGGAGAAAAGTCAATATTTTGAAAAACGAAGGATCTGGGTTGGCTTAGAATTATCTTCTGCACAAAAACCCATATTCCAAAATTTTTCGGTAAAAATTGTCACAGCAGCCTCTGTTGCCCCTTGTTGCTTTTTTTTGAAAAGTCTTTGCATGTCAAGATAAACGACGTTTTTTCGAATTTCTGACGTTGTGGGTTTGCTTAGAATTATTTTCCGCACAAAACCCACGTTGCAGAATATTTTGTGAAAATTGCCCCCCGACAGGTTATATTTAGCCTCATCAGGGGCCATTTTAGCTTTCCGGAGAAAGTTGTCAGAACATATCTATGTTTACAGTCAACAGGCGAGTTTTTCAAAATACAGTTCACACAGACTGAATTCAAGACCAAATCTTTCTTAATTCATGATTTCATCATAACGACTGACACAAACTTGCATTAGGTGGATCCGAAAGTTGACTTGAATGCTTCAGAAATGAACTAGATCACACTTCAAAACATTGAGGAATCCAGATTGCTAGAGGCGGCTTCACTTCCCATCACAGTACAGTGTATAGAATTCGTAATGTCTTGTGTAAAGCATTACAATTCTACTACTCGAGAAATTCAATCAGTTGATGGACGGGTGATTTGCAGTATCAAGCCCAGTGACACTGAGAAGTGCTTCGGTATTCCTCAGAATTTGAATAGTTTGGTCATTACCATTGATCAGTGTGAGAAGGCATTTAATGCTGATAAGGACAAATGTCAAAGTAAAATGGTAGAAAGGTGGCTAAAACAGAAGAAAGTTAACTTGCCAAAGAATGTGGGTTGTGGAGAGTTCAAAGATGAGTACGCGATTTTGATTACCCTTCTTAATCATGTTTCCAGTCAGCAGATGCCAATAAATTCCAGCCTTGGATGTATTAAATCATGGCTCAGATCATTTACAGAAGGGAGCATTATGATTGGGCCTCTTTGATCAGCGACGTTCTCCACAGACAAATGACCGACTTCTTGGTTGCTCACGAGTTTCGCATGTGCTCGTACCTTGTGTATCTAATTGCCTTCTAGGGCTAGTTTAGAGGGTTGAATACTGTGGGAATTCTCAGTGTACAAAAAGTTCATCAATATTACGAATAGCTTGAGTTCACACGGTTCGAGCGACACTACAAGCTTGTGCATGAAGAATTTTTGACGTACACAATGAGAAACTTGGACCAGGAGCTACATGTACGTATCTCAATGGAAGCTGGAGCAGCAATGGTAGAATGGGCAGATTGGTTTATTCAGTTCCCCACCTATACCTAAATCCGCATCTATGGATATGCAGGTCATCTAGCCATGCTACCTGTTGGTGTACGTTTTATCATCCACTGAACACATAGAATAAAATGTCCAAAGACACTCTATCCTCTCTTGAAAAACCACCGCGTATGCTAAGATTGCGAGAAGATCATATGGCGATTCCAAGGTTTCTTTTGCCAAGTCTTGACGTGTGGATAAGCTCAATGGGCGTTGTGATTTGTTGGTAATACACAAAGGGACTTACGTTAAAGAAATTTTCACAAGTGACTTAGGCGGATTTATCATTAAAGGCTTTTCAATTAGGACTTCAATTTGGATCTCAAAAAATAACAAAAGATAAGGGTTTGGGGGATCTATTCTACGCCTAAGAATTTAAGAGACAGTAAAGATCCGGTGAAAGGAATAACCGCACTTTGTTTCGCCTCCCTAGGACAACTTACGCAAAGTGGGTGCAATCTTCAAGGGGTGTGATAATGATTTTCAAGCCTCAAATGAGACTGAAGTTAAGCTTCCACAATTACAAGCTCAGGCTAACTTTACGCATCAAATGCAAACCATCCATTTGAAGAAAGTATGAGCAATATTTCAACATTGAATCTATACGATCAATCTCTCATTCACTTAACCAATGTTTAAAGCAAATTCTTAATGTCCCACGTTTAACTTCGCTTTTAGGCCATGAGCACCTATTCTAGTGTCTTTGTCGGCCGGTCGATAGCGAATTAGGGTTTCATTGCTTGATGGGTTCTCTTGAAGATTGAGAGGTTTTGCTTGTTGAGTTTGGGTGTTTGGATTAAGTTTCTTTGGGTACGGAAACCCAGCGGTGTAACACTACCTGGCTGCGTGGGCAACCTTTCGAACTATTTTTAGTAAGTTATGGCCAGTTATATTGAAGTTTAGGATTTTGGATTGAGACTCTTTTTGGGTTTTAACTTACGCAATGGGCAGCCGCTTTATACGGCTACGCATTCGAGCCAACTTCTTGAATTTACTATTTTTAGTAAATTATATTTTTAGCAGTGGTCCAGTCAGCATTAGCTCAGCAGGCTTTCCTCTTCTGCCAGTTCAGTTGGTAATATTGTTTTGGCCTTTTGATGCATTTTCTGGAGAGATAAGTATTTTAATTAAAATAATGTTATATTATAATGTTATAACCCCTTGGCCTAGCTGTATAACTTTAAGTTATTTTAAAAAGGGGGACATTGAGGGTGGTCATCTCATGGGGAAATATTTTAATATTTCTAAAGTGAATAATTGCTTAAGAGAAATTGGACGCCAACCTTTGGAGAAGAATATGTTTTATTTTAAAGTGATTTTATCACTAAAGAAAAGGTACGCCCTTTTGAGGAAGCAGCCAAGTCAAAATCAAAAACCTAAAAAGGTCTTGAAGTGGGGCGCACCTTCTAGAGGTTTCTTGAGATTCTCTCAAAGGGTCTATATAAGGAAGTAGTTGCTCTTCATTTTGTTATCTTTGTCTACTACTGCGGTTATCTTTGTGGATTGTTTGGGCACTTTCAGCTTCGAGGAAAGCACACCTCCTAGCATTGGCTCATCTTCTTGCTTGAAAGACAACAACTAGTTGAGAGGTTAGCTTGTTATTGGTAGTTTGCATTGTAGTTGAGTTCTATTGCATTTAGTGATGATGTTCAAGCATTTTTTCATGTTTTAGTGTTGCTGATGTTGCATTGCTGTAGGCATGTTTTGCTCATAATTCAAAAATACAAAAAGATTTCATTGTGGGTATTGCATATTTCCATTAGTCTTGCTTGGGCGCCAATTATTGTAAAGTTTTGTGATTTTTAATCAAGTGTTGGAATTTTAAGAAGAAATCGCCCTCCTCTAGGGGCCGTACCATTGTACCTTCATTGGGAATTGAGCAGAAATTAAATATCAGTGCTTTGGGGTTGCTTTGTGTCTTGAACTTGGGCGCCATCATCTTAGTTGTCATTTGCATCTATTTACTTGCATTTTGAATGAGTGGTGTGAGGTTTGTGAGCATATTTTGGTGTTACAGTGTTGCTGATAACAGAAAAACAGTCCTTACTCTGTCATAACAGCGAGCTTAAATTAATCTTTTGAGTTAATTGGAAGGGAAGCTATTGAGAAGACCTGAAGCCATCATTCTATATTGATGTAATGTTGAAGACTCTCTTATATTATGCTTAACTGATGAATTTTCTGATATTGTAAGCTGTACAGTAGTACTGTCAGCATCTTTTAACATTTCCGCAATTTCTTTATGTTTGTACTGCCCACTGAACAAGTGGAAGAGGCTGGCTTGCCGCCTATTTCTGTTTTGCATTGTAATTTCCTAAAGTCTCCGCCATATGGTCGCCTCATATTCGTCACGGATTGAGTAGCACATACTTGGTGTCGAGCTAATTTTCAGTATTGCATTAGATAGGGATCCTCTGACCGAATGCTCGTCGTTCACCGGCGCATCTCGTGGTTAGAGTTCTTATTCAACATTTTCCTTTGAGATCCTCTGACCAATGCTCACACCTTGCCCACATCGGGATCCTGGTGTACATTCTGGTTAGAGTTACTTTCCGCATCGTTTTGGGTTTCTGCTAACCTTAACGGGTGCGTGTTGCATTGTAATCATTTGTGAAAATTCAAAAAAAAATTTGGTCCGGTTCATTACACAAATTCTACTTAACTTAATTCTAACTCTAATCTATGGTAGAAGAAGATATGCAACCTCGCTTACTATTTGACAATAAAAGTTATTCAAAGCAAATCATGCATAAGAGCTTTAATTATCAAAAATAGTCTCAATGCAATAATTTCATATACTGTCTCCACACAAATGAAAGTGAGAGATCACTAGTTTAAATAGAGTTTTCAACATGAAATGAAAGGCCGAGATTAAAAAAATTTTAACGGCCAAGATTAATACAACCCAACCTTAATTAGGGTTGCCCAAAATAACATCAGTTATCAATCAGTAAACAATCAGTAATAGGCAGTGAAGTGGTAGTCATAGCTATCATCAAGGAGAGGCGTCCCTATCTTCTTGGGCAGCATTGCACTTGATGAACCTGGACACGACCATGACAACCTCCTCCATCGTGACAGGCGGCAACATGCTAATCCGGAATTCAAGTCCATCCAAGTCCTCAACACATTTGGCGAAGGTGCTTTCCCAATCCGCCTCCTGCTTCACAAAATCATTCTAGATGGCCAAGAGACTCGCCACTCTCTCGAAATCCTATCTCAGAAGTGGTCTAGTAGCCGAGAAGAAAACCTCATGAACCTTACGTTTCAACCTCTCCAGTTGCATGTCATTTTCCTGGACAATCTCACGGTCAAACACCTCTGCAACTGTCATATAAATTTTCTCCTAGATTTCTTTGACTTTCTCTTCAACTCTGAGCCCGTTCGCTTTCGCCCTCTCTAGAATCTCTCTCCGTATAGTTACTGCCCAAAACCAATGGTGAAAATCATAAGCTGCTCCTGCAACAATCACCCTTCTTTCAACTAACTCTTCCCTTGGAATTCCCTTCAGGCCCGTGAGGCATGGAATAAGCCTCTCCTGAATATCTGGAAGGTTGTCCCAAATTTTTGCCATATCAGCCAACCTGGAAAGGAAAGAAGAAGTTTTCCTATAGGCGAGTACCAATTTCTCCATGAACGAGGCCACCTCAGCGCCCTCGCTTATCATCCATTCCTTAGCCTCCTTGGCTGTGACCATCCCTTGCTCCACATCCTTGGCCATTTACTGTGAGGGATCAAGGAGAGGAGGAGCTACTGCATCACCCTGATTAAGTGGCTGGGTCAAATGCCGTATGTACTCCTTCAGGCATTCAACTTCCTTTTTATACTCCTTTTTCGCCACTTCTTTTCCCAGTCTCACCTTGACAGTTGAGATAGAATTATCTAGTTCCTCCACTTCCTAGCCTTTTGTGGTTGGGCCAAGATCTATAGTGTTTATTGCATCCTCTTGAGGAGTGATCTCATCCTGTGGCTTGTCCACTGTCGGTACTACGATGTGTATGGAATGATTGCCAACCTCGTCCCTCTGAATGGTAGAAAATTTCTTGCCAGGTTTCTTAATTGCAACCTATTCCAACCTTGCCAAGAAATTTGTAGTATAATCTTCCTCTTGGGCTTCTTCTGGTGCCAAAATCTTCATCCTCTCTATCAGCCAATCCGAAATGGTAGGCTGCTCAATACCATCCTCCTCCTGCACGTTCTCTTCATTGGGAACATCCAAGACTCCTCTAAGGGTAGAAATCATTCCCTCTTTGAAGTCATCATCTTGGACTTCCATCTCATTATCTGAACCTAATATTTTTGTGCCCGTATGATATGAGGGCTCATCGCTATCCAACATAATATGCTCATTGTTCCCTTCTTGAACTGTAGAAGCTCCAATTATTTCAACCAAGGATTCGTCTATGGTGGCCAACAACTCATTAATATTCTGAGACGCTGCAGAATGAGATGGTTCTCCCTTCCTTCTTTTCTGAATAGGCTCTATACTTGGAACTGCTTCCTTCATCTTCTCTTCAATCTCAACCAAATCCTGATGGGATGCGCCAACAATTGAGGAATATGACTCTGTCTCACTCATTAAATCATACATGAGTGTTATTCTTTTCTGCCCCATCTCCTGGACATGATGGTCGACCCACCATTGAGAGTACTTGGTCACTGGTCTCATCAAGGTTTCCAAATATGAGTGCTCAGGATCCGACCACTTTAAGGGAGGAAGAGGTCGGATCTCCTCGAAGCGTGGCTGGACATAATTCCCATCGTCCTGCAACTGATCAAGCACCTGATAAAGTTCGATTTCCCTCATGAAGTCTACTGGCATTCTGGACCATAATCTCCTTTTGACCTCATATTCATCAGCAGCGTTCGCCCAAAAGTCCTCCAATTCCACTTTGTGCTTGTACCTTCTCCCATCCACTGTCTAGATATGATGATGTTGGTCAAAATTGGTCCTGGACTTATAGGCCGTGAATGGGTACCATTGGATTTCCAGCCTGGCGCTCTCAGCTACTTGCGCTGATGGACATGATTCTAACATATTCCTGATGAAGAATGGGAATGTAATAGCCACCTTTTTAGTTGGCCTCTGGATGTTTTGATATTCTTCCAGCTGCCTCAGGACTTCAAGCAGGATCATCCGATTTGTCAGATAGATGGGCAACTTATAGGGATTTCCAGTAAATCCCTAGATCCTGACGTATGTAAATTTTGGAAAATGGATGAACTAGGATCCGTTTTTACTTATCAAACTCTTTGCCACATGACTCATCCTTTGATGCACTCCTCCTTGAAGTGTTCTGGTAATATACAGTAAGAAGGCATAATGCACCCGCCTGAAATGAGATTTCTCCTTTAGCTAGAGTTGTGGGTAGCAATCATAAGGCTTGAGTTCATTTTCTCCGTTGCCAACTTTGCCTTTGCAAACTAGTCCTGAGTATTTATATGACCTGGCCAATAAGTAGACAATATACAAGCTCATGTGAAAAGACTTAGTCTCTTCCAAATTGACCAACTGCTCGTGAAGATTTTTACTTATCATTCGAGACCAGTTGAACATTTTTACGCAGGAAGTGATTTCATCTATGAAGTAATACATCCAACTTTCAAAAAATGCACCTTGAGGGTTGCTAACTATTATGTTCAACATCAAAATGATGTCCCCATAGTCTTCTTTAAAGTTCGTCTGGCGTGGTCTCTTAGGCATCTTCTTTATTGACGTTTTAGACTTCTCCAACCATGCCTTGTTAATATTTGTGGTGCATAAGTCTGGCTGGCTGTCATACAAACTCTTGGCTTCCTCCTTGGTTTTGTAGGTGGTGCGGGAATGTGCTGGGATACCAAATGTTTCCTGAATTGCTACCTCGCCCAAGTGTGCCAAAATTCTGCCGTCAAGTGCAATGATTTGTCTTGTCTGAGCATTGTAATGGATGGCACATTCTACCATCAATTCTGCACAATCCATCGTAGGCGGGAATCCAGCTGCCTGAAATATTCCATTTCTCACCATTCGTCTGGCAATTGGTGTTGGAAGTCCGTCCTGTCCATATACCTCTTTTCTTGAACTCTACGAAGTCAACATGTCCCAGATCGGTGTTTGCAACATTTTTCCACTTTGAATTTATTTTCAACTCTCACCATGCGCCTTTGTTGGCGAACTTCATTGGTGCCTTCTTTGATGATTCACCCACCGTGGTCATCAACCTGTAGTAAAAAATAATAACATTAATACAAATACTTTTTAAAATAATTTACTCTCGTGCCTTGTGTTCGAATGTTTTATTTTTCAGCTTATTAAATAATTAAACTTCTGTGAAAAAGCAAGTTGAAAGTAAATGATTTTAATTGAAATTTGGCCAGAGCTTAGCCAAGATGAAAAAGATAGAAAGAGAATGACGAAATTATCCAATTGAACCTCAAACCTCAGGAAAGACCTTCTGGCTGTAGATCAGATTTAAACTTTGAGGATTTAACCAAAAATCAAGTGACAAAGTGTGCCCCTCTTGCATAGAAATGCAACTTCCAGCAAATAAATCTTTTCCTTCCTCGAGAAAATTCTTCTTCAGTAATGAAAATTACTTCTTCCTCTAAGAAAATCAATCTTTCCTGTAGAAGGATTGATTGCCTTAGAATTTTGAGAGATTAACTTCTCTTTAGCTGTGTCTGTGAAAAATGAGTTGTTGAAACTCATTATAATGTTGAAGATCTTGATTTGTTTTAGCAACTGCCTTCTTCTCTCTTGATCTCGATTTGTTTTCTCTTGTTCAAAACGAACCAAGTTTCCTTTATTTTCAAAAAGAATCCATGGCGGTCTTATCTAGAGCAAATCTCTTTGATTTTCAAAAATTCGATTTTGTAGATGTTTATCTTTAATTGTCAATTTTTGAAAAAAAAAAAACACTAAATGTCCTAATTAATTGATTCCAAGTTTTAAATCATTGGCCAATTTAATTTTTGCCCTATTAGTTTTATATTTGTTGGTAATTTATTTTCCTTCGATACACGTCTGGCGAATTTAATTTTGTCCAAGGCTTTTAAATTTCTGAGTATTTGGAAATAAATTATTAAAATATTAAAATATTTCAATTTATTTCCAAACCGTTCGTGTTGGACCCATGGCTATTTCGATTTTTCTCCCTTTTTTCCTTGGCTAAAAGTTTATTTTCCAAATTTATTTCTATTTTCGTCTAGCGAAATCAAAATTTTAGCCATTTCGTCGACAATTGTTACGCCAAATCCTTATTTTCTCCTGCCATGGCGGACTTGGAATTGTGCTGGGCACATTTTCTTATGCCAAAATCAATTTTTCTCTTGGTTGGACAAATTTCTCTAGGCAAGGTCTGTATCTGGATGTCTTCCTTAGGCAAAATTCCATGATACTTGACAAATTTTTTATCACTTCTAGCCAAGGGCGGACTTTCTTGCCTCTCTGCCATGTGCATTTTCCTCTGTATACTTGGCCAACTTCATCAATTTTTCTCTAGACATCCAAACTTAGGCGAATTTTTAATCTTTCTTCTCTTTTATGCTAGGCGAACTTTATTTTTTTCTTTGCCATGTCCCAAGCAGACTTTCCAAGGTCTTTTCCATCTTTCCTCAAAGTATGGCGGACTTTCTACTAGGCTTGCCTTTCACATTTAGCCAAAATTCACACTTCTCCCCTTTAAAACATTAAAATACTTAGCCAAAATTTCAATTTTTTCCCTTTCTAGGCCTCTATACTTAGGCAATTTTCGGATTTTCCCTTTAAGGCACCAAATATTTAGCAAAATTTTAATTTTTCCTCTTTCTATGCCATGGCGAAATTCCCAAGTGTTATGCCAAGGTGGGGCGGACTTCAAAGAAGGCTTTCCAACCCCCTCTTAAGTCATGGCGGACTTTGAATGGTCTTTGCCAAGTCCAAGGCGGACTTCATACTTCCTTGGACGTCCCTCTTTTCTAGGGCGGACTTCAAAGAAGTCTTGCCATACTTCCTTATTGCTGGGCAAACTTCCTAGAGTCCTTGCCATTTCTCTACAAGGCATGGTAGACTTCAAGCAAGGCTTGCCATTTCTCTCCACGTCCCACATTTTAAGGGCCAGCCTCCTTCATGACTGAACATACTCTCTTGAGGGCGAATTTTCCAGACTCAGACAGAATTTTACCATGAACTTTATGCTCTTTTGGTTGATTTTTGGTGATTTTCCTCATGATTTTGACTGATTTTCAATGATTTTTCCAGATTTTCTCATGCTTTTGGGTTGATTTTCTCAGATTTTTGACTGATTTTTCCATGCTTTTTCTTATTTTTTACTTGATTTTTCAATTTTCACCTTGATTTTTCAATGATTTTTTCGATTTTTACTTTGATTTTGGATCTAAAGATGGAAAGTTGACTCGTTGACCAAGGTTGACTTTCTAAAAATAGAAAAAGCAAAATCCCTAAAAAATAGGGAACCCCGTTTGGTCCAAAAATGCCAAAAATGAAAAAACGAAAAAGCAAAAAAAGCGGATTCCCTAAAAAATAGGAAGTGTCAGAATTGGCCCAAAGCACAGGCGATCCTCGTCTCCCGGGCCTTCTGAGCACTTCTGTGACGTTTAGGCACTGATTCAAGCATGGATTATTGACTTGGCTTGGATGACTCTCAGAAGACTAACTTGAAACTCTCAAAGTTGTGACCTCATGAAACCGTTGCAAGGAGACAAAACCCTAAAAACTAGCAGACTACTGGGGGTCCCCATTTGCGATGGGGCGATTTGTGAAAAGGTCACAACACTACCCCATTATCCTTCGGATAGGGTGGTTTTCATGGAGTTTCTATGACAGTTGTACGATGTTCACTCACATTTGCACAACAAACGCAAGTTAGTTGCCAATTTTCCATTACAGATGGGCATTTACAGGTGCAAGACAACAGTTGATGCCAAGGTTATGGGCCATGAGTTAGCAAGACTTAATCTTAAGGACCTTGTTGAGAGATGCTCATATGACCCTTGGGGTTATTACTCAACATGCCTTGGAGGTCGCTCTTATCACAAGCCAACAATGGAGGACTACTAGGTCAACTGCGAGGATGAGTTCGAGGTGGTGCGTAGGTGCACCTACAGCAGGTTCACCCTTTCACAGATTTCTATTTTCATGTCAGAGGATGTGGGAGGGTTGTCAGATGATGGGGATGTACTTCCTCCATTTTTCAGAGAACAAGTTGATACGCATCCACTTCCAGCTGTCAACTGGTTTGCCAAGGAGTTCGCATCTGTTAAGGAAAGGTCTAGCAGGAACAACAATATACTCTACTTGGATAGCAAGAAGACGAGGAGGGAAGCTATGCCAAATACAGAGCCAACACTGGTGGATATTTCACTGCCTTCCACGTCAAAGACAAAGCCCAAACAAAAGAAAAGGAGTAATCCTCGTAAAGGGAGCAAAGTGCCTGAGAATTCAAAGCGAAAAGCACCAGTTGCTAATTCGGACCAGCAAGAACAACATGTGGAGGTTGCCACAAATATAGTTGAGAGTTTTGCTAGAACCGGAGCTAGAGCCTCCCATGCCATCACCAACACCACAACAGTCTCCAATTCCAGTACACAATGGCTTGGTGCTAGACTTGCTGCCGCGTAGCAGTGCTTCCACACATTCCCACTCATCAAGAGTTCCTATGACTAGCACCGATCCTTCCAGTGAGACTAGTTGAGACTCGTCTTGGCTTGAGAATCAGCTGGGTAGGAAGAGGAGGCAGCCATCCTACAAACTAGACTTCATAGACTTTGATCATGTCCACTAGGAAACACCAGATAAAAGGATAAAGAAGCAAGTCCATGTGAAAAGGAACGCTGACAAGGAAATCATAATTGAGACCGCAGCATCGTCGGAGGACAAGAACTTGGACGAGGTAGAGGTTGAAGACTTCGCCTTGATAAAGGTCAACCTTGGTAGAAGCACTCACCTAGCAGACGTTGATTCCCTCCAGGTTGCAACGGAAAGCATAAAGGAGAGAGTCAAAAAGGATGGAGAAGATAAAGCAACCCTCAAGGCTGAAATCCAGCAGCTTCGTCAGTATATCTCTAACCTTATGCACAATGCTGAGAATGTCATTGCCTTGCTCCTGCAGATGTTAGAGTTACCAACAGAGCAAAATCAGCAAAATCATTTGGTTGTATATCGGAAGCGCCTGAAAGATTGGGAGGAGTTTGTCACAAGGGGCCGCTTCATACTTTCAAAATTGTACCAATTGAGGTACAACGCACACAAACTTCGCACACAAATCTAGGATTTAGAGCGATATTTGGTGGTTGACAAACCATAGAATGAGATCATAATTTCTCATCCGAGGACGACATATGAATCGGTCACTGAAGAAGAGGACAAGGAAGCTAGTTTTACTTGGAGAACACAATTAATCTTCAAAGCAAAAATACATGAAACAATTTCTTTAGAGTTGGCCAAAAGCAGAGAACAAGTGACTAGTGCTATCAAGTTCGTGAGAACTTTCATGTCACGAATCCCATGCCATTATCAATGCAAGGATGGTGAGTATATCGAGCTCGCTGACGTACAATTAGAGTTGTAGGTGCTCATTCATGGTATTTTCAATGGTGATTTCGATGGCTGTAGGTTGGATCAACTTACAGTCATGTCAGCGTTATTTGATGAGGCGGTCAAAACTGGAGGAGAGTTGTAGAGTCAGATCACGGGCGGTGAGGTGATGCTGCGAAGACAGAAAGTGCTTCAAAAGAGTATCAGTGCCCTAGATGGTGATGCTGTCAACGACCTCGTGGAGGGGTTAATTGCCCGAGATCACGACCAGTGAACTACAGATCAGGACGTCCCACCTTTTTAGGATAGACATTAGACATAGCAGCTAACTCGATGCCTCTTTCCGAGTTAACTCATTGATCCACATATCATGGCATTTCTCTCTTGGAATCATCTTTGTACAGTTGGAGTTGTCATGTAGTTTTCAGTTTCCGTTAATTGATATTAGTTGTCAGTTAACTTGCATATTAATAAGGATTTGCATGTTGCAAACGTCCATTTAGTTTAGTTTTGTTTCAGTTATTGATGGTAGTTTTCCAATTAACTGTATAGTTGCATACATTTAGGTTTAGCAATAAATCTTGCATGCTTGCAAGACTCATGTTAACTCAATGTGATTTTAGGGTTCCTTACACCTTTGAGATCTATAAATAAGATCATTCTTGCTCATTTGTAATGAACTTTTGTGTGTGATAGCATACATGCTGGGCCCAATTTTTGTGTCGTATTGCTATTCAGTATCTGATCAAGAACTTTTATTGTGATAATAAATTGCTGAGCCGCCTTGCCGTGCAATGCTATTATTTTGTATCTGTTCACTTAGTTAAATTTAATTGCTGGTTTGATCGTTCATTGTGTGCATGTCTTGTTTATACAATTTTCTGTCCCAATTATTATTCTTGTTGTGATTAATAAGCATTGTTTCATAGCTACACCTCGGATAGGAGTCCCTCCTCTTTGGGAATTTAGAAGTAAAGCTTATCATGTGATGTTGTGATTAATAATCTTTGTTTCATATCTACACCTCAGATAGGAGTCCCTCCTTGGGAATTTAGAGTCGGAGATTATCGTTTAAGTGTTGTTGCCAATAACCTTTCTTTCAGCCTACACCTCAGATAGGTGTCTCGCCTCCTTAGAAATCCTGACTTAAAGATTATCGTACACCATTCCCTGCTCCTAAGTCCTCATGCTCTGTTTCTCTTGAGGAAATAGGATAGATTAAGCATTAAGTTAGTTGTAGTTAAGATCTGGACAACTAGAGAAAAACCTTAGGTGCAATGTATTGGTTTTTCTTAACCTTGTGCCTCTTCCAGCTGAGTTAAAATGATAGGATTTAGATTAATTTACTTTTTCACGCATATCAGCAAAAGAGGGAGCTTCCCCTTCTAATTTGAAGAGTAGTCATTACACACTGTGCATAGCTGTGCGTTGCCAATACACACTCCAGAGGTGCGAATTGTAACACCAACAATTTTCTGGTGCCCACCGTGGGGCGCGAGGCAAGAAAATTTCAAGAAAGCTAAATGCTTTATGTCACGGGAATGACCATTTGGCGTCCTATTGCTCCAGTTCAACAACTAGGACTCTCTCCGGCCATCATACAGCCGAATTTTGTACTTATTGAAGGCGAGCAGTCAGACATCATCAATAGCCTGCTAAATTTTATTTTTGAGAATTATACATCATCTACTCAGTGGAGGAACGCAGCTACTACTCTGGACAAAGAAGAAGAAAGAGTGGATCTGGCAGCCGATAGACCAATTTTGCCACCACCCGCGTGGGAATAAAGCATCCTGGCTCACCTAGTATACACGAGAAGGAGAAATAATCCTCTCTTTCTATAATGAGCCTAGCTCAAACTGCCCTCAATTTCTTCAATTTGCTACCTTGTTGCTACCTTGTAATTTTGTCAAACAGTTTGAAGATGAAGTATTGCCTTGCTGTTATGATGTTTCAGTTTGCTGATATGTGTGTATTTTTTGAACATAAAGATGCAATCTTGACTTGAAAGGAATGCTAAATGATCAAACTATGAACTAAACATGAAATGCAATTGATTTTGTATTTTTTGAATGCAATAGATGACTTAAGCTAGTACAACTTGACACCTACAGCCAATGGACAATTTGTCAAACAATTGGCATGCAATCAGATATACTAAATATATATGCTATTTGATTGACATTTTATCAAACATATAATATGCAACATCTGTCTCCCTTTATTGCAAAGCAATCCCAAGTACAATAATGCAATATGCTGGCCAATACTCTTGGCTTACAATGAGTAAAATGACAGTGCCAAACTGATTGTAAATGAGCTTCTACAGCTATAACTAATAACAAT
>VDFB02202399.1:0-12017 GCA_007258455.2 Sequoia sempervirens
ATTTCTTCAGAATTTGTTTTCGCGATAAACTCTATATAAATGTGTTGAGTACGTGGGTAATGCATTTACCCAAAATGGGATGAAATATGGTTGTTAAGCTTAATCTTACACCCGGTATTAGAACTTACAGTTCGCCGGTTCAGTATCTCATTATCTTATAAGACATGAAATTGAATTCCATAATGGTTATTCAACCCGGGCATGTGCTCTATCTGTCCCACACCCTTATGCTCCTATTTTTTAACATTTATTCATATGTTTAATAAATATTTTTCTTTTCCCCTTTTCCTTGTAAAGGCAATTTTTTGAATTATGTGGTGCATTATTGAATTCCATGTGTGAAAGGGTGAAGAAACATGATTGATATTTAGAAATTTTGCCTTCTTCATTAGAAACTATAAACTACAGGCCCTTGGCCCGTTATTCTGATTTTGTGCCTATGTTTTGCCTCGATTTAGACTTACATTGAGTTTGTGAGGAGGAGGTCGGCGTTAATCATACTTTTCTGTCCTCATTTCACGGCCAGCTCGCTTTTTATGAGTCTCCACTGATTCTCTCCACAGATTTGAACGCGCCCAGCGTCGATGCGTCCTATTTGATCATTCATGGGTTTCATTTAATACGGTGTGTTTCATTATTAGTCCTTCCATATGCATAATACTGCGCTATTTAGTAATGCGTTAAGTTAAGGAATGAATTTGGCTTGCTTTTCCATACCTTACTTTTAATTTGTATACACATATAGTTTAGTTTCAAAAGATGTATCAATTAGTTTGGTGGGAATACGCTTAACAAAAGTGGAACTATACTATGATGGCATGAAGTTTTGTCACCTTAGGAAGGAAATACCATCTTGATTAGAGGCCATAGTTACTGTTTAAGCGATGGGTTAGTAATTTGTCACGAGACTTTTGTTCTTAGTGATTCTATATTATACCTACCTTTTTGGGATTGTACTCGGGAAAATATGTGATTTTTTTTGTTGTACGGGATATTGCGAATTGATATGTTTTAATATGGGGTTTGGTTCATAATAAGTTTGTTTGGAAATAAATTTGAATTATAGGCAACTAATTAAGTAAATAATTTTATATGTCTGCATAGATATATATAGTTGGGGTTAATTTTTATATCTATATTAATATTAATGATTAATACTAATTTATATACATACATATGTGTAGATTTATATAAATATCTTGTAATTTAATTGTGAGATAGTTTAGTATTGATAGTATGGTAGGAGGTTAGTTTACCATTATTTGTTTTATTCGTTGAATGTGGTATTCATTCTTTTAGAAAACAAATATAATGGTGAAAACATAGGATTAAATTAGATGTATTTGTGTGCGAATTACATTTTGATGTGGGTATTCCATGTTTTAAGACGTGTTCCTTTTGTATTATTGTTAATGATTCTTTTGAGTTATATCATTTCGTGAATGATGGGAATTTTCTTTTGTTGGGGAAACCTAGAAGTTTAACGTTCTTGTTAGGAACCTGAGTGATTCCAGAGGTGGGATAATGTGGCTCTCTTGTTTCGTTTTAAATTTGATTTTGTGATGCTATTGGATCGGTTATACGTTGGATTATACCAATCTATGAATGAGTTTCCTTGTGGTTGGTGAGATGGTCATGCCTCACTTTGATTATCATTTGATTCAGTTCTTTATGTGGTACTATCCTTGAGGTCATTGTTTTGTGGTTGATGTTAGAGGGAGTGGCTCTAAGTGGGTGGTCGGCGCACAAAGGGGCGCCAGGATAGCCCTCGTTAGAGTAAATTTAATAAGTGATAATTTAAAAAAATTAACTAGGGGTGGGTAGTAACACATTAAAAAGATAATTGTAGCCTCATCTGCCTTTTAGTGCTACCACAGACTCAAGGGGATTGAGAAGGCCGTGGTTGGCATGATCGTTGCCTTGTCTCCACGAAAGGTAACGGTTCCGCATGAGCAACCCTATGGGGCGGTTCCTTGAAATAGGTAGCCTGGATAACCATAGATGGAGGCGGTTCCTAGTGCTTGGTTGCCTGGATAATCCGTCTGTAGATGGAGGCGGTACCTTGCAATAGGTAGCTTGGAGAATCCATGATAAGCCATGCGATGACACTTCCCTCTAACATTCATATTTATGTTGTCTTTTGGAAATCCTCTGGAATTGGTCACTTGCCTTGTATTGATGATTTTCGTTGTTGTTTGAATTTGAGTGCTTTTAGGTGTTATGCATTTTTATTTAGTTGGTTGTGAGTCTTTGTCTTATCGGTCTTGGTCGGGAACCCTTCCCTTGCAACTCCTAGCACGGGGGTGGTCGGGTGGATCGTGTTCCGCACCCCGTTGGGATTCTCTCTTTTATGTAGGTTCATTTTTCAGTGCTGAGTTGCAGTATCAGTGGATTCCTTCTTGTGGGTTCCAGATTTATGTATTTATGTGATTCTTTTATTGATGTATCATTCCCACCTAGTTGGGATAGTCTTGTATATTATTGCACATGGTGCTATTGTAATGTAATCTTATGATGATGCATTGTACTTTTGTTGTAACTTGGTTATGAGAAGAATTTGTAATGATGTTATAACTTTGGGATATTATTATTCGATCTTATGGCTTTATTATTGTTACTGACGTAATTGTACTTATAGATGTATGAATGTATGGTTTATGTAATGATTAGATTGATGTTCATATTGTTATGAGTTAGTTCTTAAGTAATGACCTCGTGTTCCTCAAAGGATTAAGTTATGCAATTTGATTATGTTTATGTTATGTTATTTACTATTCTCTCTTATTAAAAAAAAAAATGGTTGCATTTTACTTAATTCCTTTGGGGTTGCGTGGCGGGGCGTTACAACTTGGTATCAGAGCCAAGGTTGCTAAACGCTGGGTTCTCTGGGTAGTCGGTGTCCGTTAGGCAACCTTTGTGTTAACTTTGATTTTACATACTATAACTGTGTGCAGGATCATGCCTCGAGCTGGAAGGCGTGGCCGTGGAAGAGGCAGAGGTGGTGGTCGAGCAGTCAGTCATCATAGTCCATCCCCACAGAGTCTCCATGGTTCGGGACATGAGGAAAATTCAAATCCTCAAAGTAATCCACCAGTTGGTGACCAGAATATGGGACAGCCTGGTTTGGATGGTCAGTTGCAGCGTCTTCTAGGAGAACTCCTTGATCGTTTGGGTCCTAGGCCTCAGGAAGAGTCACGGATCGAAAGAGAGAGAGAAAGGTCTCCAAGGCACATGGATGCTCTAGCAGATCAGGATGTAGTTATAGCAAGACATATGAGGGGTTTGTTGAGAGCTCACCCTCCTACCTTAGATGGCTTGGGAGGAGGCTTGGAAGCAGAAACCTGGTTGATAGATTTGGATCGTTGCTTCGCAATCCACCCATTCGGTAGCAATACCAAGGCTCGGTGTGCAGTAATGCATTTGCGGGGTTTCGCCTCTACCTGGTGGAGGTTAGAAGAACAGAAGTTGCACCTGGATATCAGTGTAGTTACATGGGAATTGTTCCTAGATAGGTTCAGGGCTCGGTTTCTCTCTGACCATTGGAGGCAGCGCAGAGCCGATGAGTTCCATGATCTTAAGCAGATGTCTATGTCCGTTGAGCAGTATGAGCGGCAGTTCTACGAACTCAAGCAATATGCTGGGATTAATCATGATGAGGGGTTGCTTGTTCAACATTTTTTTCGGGGTCTGAATGCCCGTATCAGTGGTGGAGTGAGAGTCTTCGAGCCGAAGACAATGGAGGTGGCAGTGGAAAAAGCGCGGTTGGTAGAGGAAAACTTGGCTATGGCTCTTGGAGGGCATGTTGGTGTTCAGATTGGCAGTGCTCCGACACCAGGTACAGGTTCTAGAGGTGGGCAGTCTCAGTATGTTGGGTCTTCTAGGAACTTTCAGACGCCATCTAAGGGTGGTTCACACCAGCAGCAGTCTCAACCTAAGCAGAATAAATCGCAGTCTCAGCAGAGGGACAGGTCTCAGGGCAAGAAGTTTCATAGTTGGCAGCGAGATAAACCTGATCGTTCTGTACAGCCTACACAAAGTGCACAGTTGGCACCATCCAGAGGTAGCTTTCAGCAGTCAAATGGACCGTCCAGGGTTAGAGGCTTTGGGAGAGGTACAGGTTGCTTCTCGTGTGGGCAGCAAGGGCATATTGCCAGATAGTGTCCACAGAAGACTACTTCAGAATTTAGTCAGAGGCCAGTTGTTTCAGAGCTTACAGTAGGTGATGCGGGGAGAGTTCATCGGGTTTTTGCGACAGTAGTTAATCGGCAGGCTGAGCATCAGGGTACTGTGATCGAAACATCAGGTGTGTTGAAGGGTACTAAAGTCTCCATACTTTTTGATTCTGGTGCTTCAGATTCGTTTATATCTCCTTCCGTTGTGGAGCGATGTGGGTTGGTGGCATCTAGGCAAGGCATAACTTGGCAAGTTGAACTAGCCTCTGGGTCAAAAGTTCTTGTAGAAGAGTTTGTTCAGGGTTGTAAGTTAGATTTGGGAGCCTTTTCAACTCAGGTGGACCTTCGGATCTTACCCCTGGGCTCATATGATATAGTCTTGGGAATTGATTGGTTGTGTTCACATCGTGCCTTGTTGGATTGTCGCCGTAAGGCAGTGCGGTGTACCGATGATTCTGGAAAGGAGGTGGAGATCGTGGGCACTCAGAGGCCTATTTCTTTGCGGATGATCTCTGCCATGCAGTTAAAAAAGTTGTTTTGTCAGGGTTGTCAGCTCTTTGCGGTAGCAGTGAATGATCTCGAGACTGATGATAGTCGAGAGAAATCATTGGATGATTACCCTTTCCTTAAGGGGTTCGCTGATGTGTTTCCAAGTGAAATACCTGGAATGCCGCCTAAGCGGGATGTAGATTTTCGGATAGACCTAGTACCTGGAGCTGAGCCTATCTCTCGGGCTCCGTACCGAATGACCACGCAGGAACTTCAGGAACTCCGTCTTCAGTTGGAGGAGCTGATAGCAAAAGGGTTTATCCATCCGAGTGTCTCTCCATGGGGAGCACCCGTGATTTTCGTGAAGAAGGATGGTTCTCTCCGTCTATGCATTGACTATAGGCAGTTGAATAAAGTAACAGTGAAGAATCGATATCCCCTTCCTAGAATAGATGATCTCTTTGATCAGATAAGAAGGGCAAAGATATTTTCCAAGATTGATCTGAAGTCCGGATATCACCAGTTGAGGATAGCAGAGGAGGATATTCATAAAACCACATTTCGCACTCGATACGGACATTACGAGTTCACAGTGATGCCGTTTGGGTTGACGAATGTGCCTTCAGTATTCATGAGTTTGATGAATGGGGTGTTCAGGACCTTTTTGGATAGATTTGTTCTTGTGTTCCTCGATGATATTTTGATCTATTCTAGGTCTATAGAGGAACATGAGGAACATCTCAAGCAGGTATTGCAATGTTTGAGGGAAAATCAGTTATATGCCAATTTGGCAAAGTGTGACTTTTACAAGACTGAAGTTCAGTATCTTGGCCACGTCATCTCAGGTGAAGGGATCTCTGTGGACCCTGCAAAGATTCAAGCTATTGTGGATTGGCCTGTACCTTCTAACGTCTCGGAAGTTTGCAGTTTCATGGGGCTTGCAGGTTATTACCGGCGGTTTGTCCAAGGCTTTTCTAGGATTGTGCATCCTATTACTTCTCTCCAAAGGAAAGGGAATAAATTTTTGTGGTCAGATAAATGTCAGCAGGCTTTTCAGACTCTTAAGGATAAACTGACTAGTGCACCTGTCTTGGCAGTACCTGATCCTGCAAGAGAGTTTTTTGTGTGTACGGATGCCTCCTTGGAAGGCTTAGGAGCCGTCTTGATGCAGGAAGGGCGTGTGATTGCATACGAATCCCGTAAACTTAAAGATCATGAATTGAACTATCCTACACATGATCTTGAGTTGGCCGAGGTGGTTCATGCTCTAGTTAGATGGAGACATTTTCTCTTGGGGCATCAATTCGAGTTGCATACTGATCATCGTAGTCTACAATACATATTTACGCAGCCGAATTTGAATGCTAGACAGAGGAGATGGATGGAATTTTTGTGCGAGTACGATTTCGAAGTGAAATATATCCAGGGTAAGGAGAATGTGGTAGCTGATGCTTTGAGTAGGCGTAGGCATGAGTTTTCTGCTATGACTCTTGGGATTGATTTGAGGAGTCAAATCCTCAATGCTCTCCCTTCAGACAGTTCGTATTCTGAGGTGAAGTCTGAGATCGAGTCAGGACGGTCTCTCGAAGGAAAATTTGCTGGGTATTCTTTGGATTCTGATGGTATTTTGCGTTATTCAGGGCGTATGTATGTACCTTCTGCAGAGGGTCTTCGTACCCTGATTTTGACTGAAGCCCATAGGGCTCCCTATTCGGCACATCCAAGGGTTAAGAAAATGTATGCGGATCTGCGTTCATTATATTTTTGGTTAGGAATGAAGCGGGATATCGCTGATTTCGTAGCTAGATGTCTGGAGTGCCAGAGGGTTAAGGTAGAACATCATCATCTGGTTGGATTGCTACAGCCTAATCTCGTTCCCGAGTGGAAATGGGATATCATTTCTATGGATTTTATTGTTGGTCTGCCCATGTCTTCTAGGCATCACGATGCGATCATGGTTACTGTGGACAGGTTATCTAAAGTAGCTCATTTCTCTCCTATCAGATCATCTTATACTGCATCTGTAGTAGCGAGGATTTTTATGGAGGACATAGTTCGATTACATGGTATACCACGGAGGATCATATCTGACAGAGATCCAGTGTTTACATCGGCACTATGGACTTCCTTGCAGCGGTCTCTAGGGACTCAGTTGAATTTTAGCTCTGCCTATCATCCTGAGACTGATGGTCAGACTGAGAGAGTTAATCAAGTGCTAGAGGACATGCTCCACATGTACGTTATGGATCAACAATCTTGTTGGGAGGAGTATTTGTATTTGGTTGAGTTTTCCTACAATAATGGTTATCATAGCTCCATTGGTATGGCACCTTTTCAGGCGTTGTATGGTCGTCCTTGCCGTACCCCTTTGAGCTGGGATCGGTTAGAGGACAGGGTTCTTCTTGGACCTGACATGCTTCGAGATATGGAGCAGCAGGTGGCTCGTATCAGAGAGCATCTTATTGTAGCACAGGATAGACAGAAAAAGTATGCAGATGCTCATCGTTGATCGGCAGTTTGTAGTTGGGGATCGTGTGTTTCTCCGGGTGCATCCATGAAAGAGTCCTATCCGTTACGGAAAGGGTTCTAAGTTGGCACCCCGTTTTGTTGGGCCCTTTGAGGTGTTAGAGAGAATCAGACCTGTTGCCTACCGCCTAGCCTTGCCACCTTGCCTGTCGCGGATTCATGATGTTTTTCATGTTTCTGTTTTGAGACCTTATTTTCCTGATGTTACTCATGTGCTAGATTGGAATGCTTTGCAGGTCGAGGACAGGAAACTAGCTCTAGAGCTCGTGGCTGTGCTTCAGCGTCGGAGTCTCGCCCTCAGGGGCAGAGATATTGAGCAGGTGCGGGTCCAATGGGATCCGAATGATGAAACCTCGGCGACTTGGGAGGATGCATCTCTCATTAGAGAGGCTTACCCTTATTTGTTCTCTGGCTTCCAGGAGTAAGCCATGTTCTAGGGGGGGAGGATGTAATACTCCCATGTTTGCTGATTCATTAGATACTCTTGATACTTTTGATATTGTGGATACTCTGTGATACTCTATGTGGTGGATTTATATTTGATCATGTGTGGTTTCTTAGTTAATATGCTTACTGCTCTTTACATTATGTGTGACAGTCGATGATACCTTATTCATGGATGATTTGGTTCGTTGTACAATGGTGTTCTTTAAATTTATATGCGATAATGTAATTTCATGATATTATGTTTACGATGACATGTTCAGTATTTTATGGTGGAAGGATGGAGTAGTACCACTCGCTTGCGAGTGCCCTATTACCCCGCTATTTCCTTTCACCATGTGTTTCAGTGGAGATTATATGTTATTGACGTTTATTTGTTTGCAGGAATTACAGGATTAAAGTCTCGACTCCACCTGCTTCGGCAGGACAGGGCGAGCACAAATTAAACCCAACGGGTATGATGTGGTTAAAAAGGAGTTGTTAAGGAAGAATTTCCCGACCCAAGTCCGTCATTTCGTATGAGGTTGTTGAGTCATGCGTTGATCTGATTTTGGTCTTGATATTTCGATTGTTTTTGAGTTAAATGATTTATTTAATTTATTTATGTTGGTGATAGTTGATTTAATTATTTTAGAATTAAAAGATTAAATTAAAGTTATTTTTTTTACTAATTATGAGTTAGTAAGTATTGAGGTTTAATTATATTTTAGTTAAAAGTTAATTGTTTATAAAAGTTTGTTTTAATTAAATTTAGAATTAAGTGAAGTAATTTTTTAAAACAAAAGAAATTATTGTTTAAAATTAAATAAATAAATCATAATAATAATAAATAATTAAAAGCAAAGAGATAAAATTAGTTTTCAAAGGCAACTACCCAAGGAGGAAGAAGAGGAAGTTTGGGGAATGATTTGAAAATGTGTTTGAGTATTCTTTTTAAAAGGAGGAAAAATTTAGAGTTTTTCTTTTTTGGGAGATTTTTCTAAGATTTTGGTTTAGGAAGGCAAGCTACAAGAAGAGAGGGCGATTACTGAGAAACTATTTTGTTGGATTTTTTTTTTCTTCTACAGTCCTAGGACGCCAGGTTCCTTTCGAAATTCTGTTCTAATTGTTATGCGTTTGTTTTTAATTGGGCTGTACTGTTGTTGAGTTGAATCTATGGCTGTGTGGAATTTTATGTTGAAAATTTCTGTCTGCAAAGATCTTGCAAACTCTTCGTTAAATCCAGGGAGAATACTGTCTAAATTTCCCTAATGCAATTTAATTGAGGAAAAACGTAGTTGACAAAGTATTGTAAAATATAACTGGGTTTTACCCAGATTTGCAAATTTCTTTTGTCGAAACAAAATATTGAATTTGGACTGTGAACCAGGGTTAAAATGGGTACATCTATTTATTTATTTTTATTTTTACCTCTGCAGATTTACTGTTATATGTGTATATATTTTGTAGATATAAATATTCCTTTTATTTTACTAAGTGTTTTAAATTGTGAGGATGGGTAGCTTTCATTTTAATTTTATTGTACGGGATTCATTTTATATTAACAAATATTTATAGATCGATATAGGGCTTTTGTATTCAATTCGTTTCTTGTAACTGGTGAAAGTAAAGGTATTGTTTCGTAAATCCGCGGAATTTATTTTTGTTGAACTTTGGCTATGATGTTTTCTGGAATATTACACCACACGCCAGTATAGTATACAATATGTTGAAATATATATATTTTATTACCTTTACCCCATAATAAGTGCACACAGGAATTTGTATCAATTTTTTTTTTCCGAATCGTGTGATTTCACAGGATTTCGTATGTTAATTTCTTTTATATATATATTAAAAACTAAAGTATTCTTTCAAACGTGGTAGGGCCATTGGTTCTTACGCCCCGTATTTGTTTTCTGAGTGTATGCAAAGGGTGTGGCCGGCGGCCACAACACCTTGACTCCAAAGATAGTGCGCTGCATTTTCTATGGTGCAGTGTTAAAAATGCATGTCGAATAGTCCTGGGGATGGAGTGCAGTCTCAGTTCGGTGCCTTGTTTTCGTATTAGGCATAGTCCGGTTCGTTTTGTCCAACTACTATGCTCTGTGGCCACCGTCCGTCCAATTGCCAGTTCACTCATGCTGGTCGTAGTACACGGCGTCCTGTATTATTATTGTGTATGCATTATACTCTTAATTTTTGGGGCGTTCGCTTATATTTGGCAGCGGTTTAATCCGCGTCCCTCTGTTCTTTCTTCAGACAGCGTGCCAGGTATCAAGGATGTCCGTTCGTTTTGTTCGCTTTATGGAGTCCGCTATTTTATGTGTTTAATCAGTAATTTTCCTTCATTCTCATGTTTTTTCTTTCTGACCCTGTGTGCGTTGGAAATTTACTAGGAACTATTTGTTCTCTCCTCTGCGCCCATACTCTTAGTGAGATAATTGTTCTAGATTCGGTTTGAATCTGTGATCATTAGGATATGTATTAGTTATTAATATCCCGAATGCCAAATTTCAGGGTGAATATGTTATTTGTGGTGCGTGATGTTTCTAATTCTTATGTATTTAATATGGGGATTCATCCATTCTTAGTTCGATAGGTAATAGATTTTGGTCTTAGATAATTAATTGGGAATACAATTATATAAATATTTATCCATATAGATATATATATATATATAAGTATTGGGGTTAATTTAATATTTATATTAATATTAATGTTAATGCTATATATATATATGTGTGTGGATTTTATTTATGTAAATTGTAATTTGATTTTAGGTTAGTTTTTAATTTGATAGTATAATAAAAGATAGGGTACAAATAGTTTCATTTATTGAATATTGTGGATTATAAAGATGAGTATATCGGTGAAACATAGAGTTAAATTGGATGTTTTAATTAAATGGAATTTTTGTGTATTGAATTACATTTTGATGTGAATTGTTTCATGTTTTAAGACGTGTTCCTTTTGTAGTATGGTTAATGAACCTTTTAAATTATATCGTTTCATGCAATATGGATTTTCTTGTTTTGGGGAATTTGGTTCTATAAGGAAACCCTAGAGTTTAACAATCCTGTTAAGAACCTAAGTGATCCCAGAGGTGGGATAATGTGGTTGCTTTTGATTTTGTTTTGAATTTAGGCTTGTGATGTCTATGGTTTGGCTATACTTTTGGGTTGTACCAGATTGCGGATGTATTTCCTTGTGATTGGTGAGATGGTCATGCCTCACGTTTGATTGTCATTTGATGTAGTTCTCTTTTGTGGTACAATCCTTGATGTTATTGTTTTGCAGTTGAGTGCTTAGAGGGGGTGGCTCTAAGTGGGTGGTCGGCGCACAAAGGGGCGCCAAGATAGCCCTCGTTAGAGTGAATTTAATAAGTGATAATTTAAATAATTAACTAGGGGATGGGTAGTAACACACTAAAAAGATAATTGTTGCCTCATTCGCCTTTTAGTGCTACCACAGACTAAAGGGGATTGGGAAGGCCGTGGTTGGCATAATCGTTGCCTTGTCTCCACGAAAGGTAACGGTTCCGCATGAGCAACCCTATGGGGCGGTTCCTTGAGATAGGTAGCCTGGATAACCATAGATGGAGGCGGTTCCTAGTGCTTGGTTGCCTGGATAATCCATCAGTAGATAGAGGCAGTACCTTGCAATAGGTAGCCTGGAGAATCCATGTTAAGCCATGCGATGACACTTCCCTCTGACATTCATATTTGTGTCGTCTTTTGGAAATCCTCTGGAATTGATCACTTGTCTTGTATTGATGATTTTTGTCGTTTGGATTTGAGTGCTTTTATGCATTGTGTGAATTCTTTTAGTTGGTTGTGGGTCTTTGCCTTGTTGGTCATGGTCGGGAACCCTTCCTTTGCAACTCCTAGCACGGGGGTGGTCGGGTGGATCGTGTTTCGCATCCCGTTGGAATTCTCTCTTTTATGCAGGTTCATCTTACGGTGTTGAGTTGCAGTAGCAGTTGGTTATTGCTCATGGGTTCCAGATTTATGTATTTATGTGATTCTTTTATTGATGTATCATTCCCACCTAGTTGGGATAGTCCTGTATTGCACATGGTGCTATTGTAATGTAATCTTGTGATGATGCATTGTACTTTTGTTGTAACTTGGTTATGAGAAGAATTTATAATGATGTTATAACCTTGGGATATTATTTGATCTTATGGCTTAATTATTGTTACTGACGTAATTGTACTTATAGATGTATGTATGTATGGTTTATGTAATGGTTAGATTGATGTTCTTATGGTTAAGAGTTAGTTCTTAAGTAATGACCTCGTATTCCTCAAAGGATTAAGTTATGCAATTTGATTATGTTTACGTTATGTTATTTACTATTCTCTCCTATGTTAAAAAAAAATAAAAAATGGTTGCATTTTTCTTA
>VDFB02202400.1:0-26986 GCA_007258455.2 Sequoia sempervirens
CCCCCCACCCCATCATTAGTTTTAAGAGGTTTATCATTATTGCATGAGAGGTAAAGGGATTGGCTCCTTTAATATTAAAATTTAATATATCCCAAAATTCTTTTTAAAATTTTAATTTTTTAATGAGTGAGAAAATACAACTTTATCATATAAAATAAAGAATTTATAAATTGCAAGGTACCATTAATCCTTTCGTACTCATCGATATACAACTCTAAGTATATAGAAATTTTTACAAAATTTTGTTAGTTACTTCATATACAAGAAACAATTTTTAAAATATTAAATATTAAAGTTTAATTTTAATATATCATTTTTATATTTTTTTATGAGATTAATTCAAGAATTTTTAGCCTAGTCGACCTATGTTCATTCAAGCCCATGGGTTCAATCTCCTAGTAAGGACATAAAAGTTGCTAGCTGAATGGCCAATGAGAATTTAAATATTGGTGACAACAACAATATTATGATCATTAACCAACACACCATGACTTTATCAACCTCCTTTTATAATTAATTCAAAATTTAAGATTATTGATTATGTAATCTTTGTTTATTAAAATATGAGAGGTAAAGGGATTAATTGGTTTAATATTAAAATTTAATAATATCTCAATGTTCATTTCAAAATTTAAATTTTGTAATGTTGGGGAAAAATATTATCATAATATAAAATAATAGAATCTATAAATTAGAAAGCTCTCAGTTTATTCATTTGTATTATGGTAAAGTGTTGGTAAGTTGTGATTAGAGAGGACAAACAAATTTGGAAGCAAAGAGAGGACAAGCAAATTTGGAAGCAACTTAAATAAAAGAAGGCAAATCAAATTTATGTACTGTTAATCTTTTTGCATTTTTTTCTTTAGATTTCTATTCAAAATGTTAATTCTTAACAAATCAAATTGAGAGCAACTCAAATTAGAAGGTATCATGATTTTTTTTGTATTTTTTCTTTAGATTTGTAGATTTGTATTCAAAATGTTAATTCTTTATTTTGTTTACACAAAATTCAACATTTTCTTTTTAATATCAGAGCAAATATTTTTTTGGATTCAACTATATAATATTGAGGAAATATTTTTTGAATTCAACTGTGTAATGTTGAGCAAATATTTTTTGGATTCTTTAAAGGTAACTTTTTTTTTAAATTTACAGTGGTTATACAAGTAATTTGCAAGCATCCACAGAGATTGCTTAGCCGTGTGTGGTTGGATGATTCTGTTCGTTGCACTCTGAGAAGTCTGGAAACTAAAATTTCAGAAATTTATTGTTTTAGATTTTGAAGTTTCGGGCTTCATAGGCGCAAAGCTGAAATTTAGTTTGTTCCTGGTCAATAGATTTTGAAGTTTTAGGCTTCCAAATTGTAAGGTAGAGATTCTCATATACCAGAAGTTAAATTGTTTTATGTATTTTTCATGCTTCGGCGTCTGAAGCCACAAAGTTTAAAGCGTCAGAAATTTGTCTGATTTTGAAGCAGCAAGATTTTAAGTCATAAAGGCGAAACTTATAAATTCTTTTGTTTTAATAGAAATTGATGTTTCAGGCCTTTTCAAGCTGAGATTTCATAAATTATTTTGTTTTAGTAGAATTTGCAGCAGTCTTCAGAGTCGTAAAGCTGAATATTTCAAAAAGTTGAAGCGGTGAGGTTGAAATTTGAGAATGGATTTTGTTCCACAGATTTTGAAACGCCAGCCATCGGAGCCGTAAAGCTGAAATTTCAAACATTATTTTGTGCTAGACTTTGAAGTTTCGCACTTGAAAGTCGTAAAGCTGAAACTGCAAGAAATTGGAAAGTGGAATTTCAGAAATTATATTGTTGGAGGAATTTTGAAGCCGCGGCTTCGAATCCTGCAAAGCGAAATAATATTGTAAGGACAAATAGAATTTTTAAGGTTATTTGTTCGAATCTCTGTTGGATCTGCATATTATAATGAGCAGAAAAATGTTTCGATGTCAGCTTTGAGCGTGGGACTGGGAGTCGGCTGGCTACGGGACGTTCGCAAACTTTCCAGAAATTGACAACGCTTGGAAGTTCCGTCAATTACCAACTCAGGAGCTCGAGCTTACGAATCAGGTAAGAAAAAGACTTGTATATTAAGTTTTACAAATGTGTGTTTACACTAACTGCGCAGGTTTAGAATTTAAAGCTAAAACAGAAATTGTATTACGGGACACGTAAGTATTTGGAATTTAATTATAAAAGAGGAATGCTTTATTTTGGGGATTTTTTTTCTGAATGAAAATGCGTGTTTGGCAGGAAATATGAATATTTGGACCTTAACGCTATATTTTGGCAAAATATGTATTTTAGTGCATCCGCTGGAATTCATAGATGTAATAATCAATAGAAATATATTACCAAGACTCGTATGTTTATAGAAATGATATAACTAAGAACATATCAGGACTTTTTACATGTACCATCCCACGTAAAAAAGTTTCCCCCACAGCCCCAAGACAGATACAATTCTAAAAAAATAAGTTTGGTGCCACAATATTCTCTTTAGATGAAGAGATAGGCAGCAAATTTGATCTAAAAAAATGCACTATGGAATTGTTCATTTGAATGAATTATAAGCTGAAGCATTATAATCACACTCCTATTCATATATGTCCAATCCGATTCTAGGAAAATTCACTGCCAGCAATTTATTGAGGGAAAATTCATCACTAGCAATTCACCGTGGGAAAATTCACTGCCATGACAAATTCACCGCCAAGTAAAATCACCAGAGCGGAAAAGTTAATTTGATGAAAACATTCGAGAGGTGCATTTTCAAAAGAATATGTATGAAAGTAAAATTGTAAAAATGGTTTTGTTGGATATTCTAACTTCCAGCTCCCATAAAAGTAGAGTGTATTTTTTATACAGGAAAAAAAATAAACACCATTTAATCAGATATTTATGAAAGTAAAATTGCTAGATTGGTTTTCGTCTATCGTCTAATTTCCATTGCTTGAGAAAGATCTTCAAATTGGCTTTCGAATTGCATGATTATATATTCATATTTTAAAGCTATAATGGATCACACTATGGATTTATGTATAAAATTTGTCTTTCTGTTTGTTTTTAAAAACTTGCCACCATAGTTAACTTGTTAGACAAGTGATAGAATTTACAGGAGAGAAGGTTCTCTTAAAGGTTTAGCTATTTATGGTCTAGTTGAATTCATTTCTATATTCATCTTTTCAGTATTAGAGGCCATAAAATTCTTTCAAGATGAGTTGATTTTTTTATTGTATTGATCTTTTTCTAAACTTGAAAAAATAAATAATTTATTTTTTTTAAATTAGACATTTAAATTTGTGCTTTTTATTCAAAAATAATTATTATATGATTTAACATTTTAAATATTATAGTTTAATATGTTTAGAAATAAATTTTATCATAATTTATAGTTGTTTGAATTCAATTAATTTAAATATATTGATGGTAATCTTAATATTCGTTCAGGGTGCAATGGACAAGTCACAAACCCATGAATCCAACACAGAAGACCAATCCAATGTACCTCTAATCCGTTCAATTGGGCAGACAATTGCATCACAGAGAAGAGCTACTATATCACCCTTACAGGTGACAGGAGAATCCTCAACAAATCCTATTATCATTGAGACTGCAGCAAATCCTAGAGGTAGAGTCAGGGGAAGATCCAGAGGCAGAGGCGGAGAGAGGGGCAGAGGCAGGGAGCGTATTAACCTCCCTACATTCAGCTATAGAGATTTCCTATTGGAGAACATATTGGAGAGCTATCGTCCTACGCCTCGAACTAACAGCGTTGTTCCCACTCCCAGTAACAATGCCACCATTGCCATACCTGCCACTCTATCTGACATCATTATCCCTAATCCTGAGGCATCTTCATCTGGCCTCAACTCTTCTCCACAACCTCTCAATCCACAAAGCTTTGAGAAAGTAATGGGCTTTAACGATGAACACATATTGGAGAGCTATCCTCATACGCCTGAAACTAACAGCATTGTTCCCACTCCCCGTAACAATGCCATCGTTGCCTTGCCTGCCATTCACACTGACATCATTATCCCTAATCCCGAGGCATCTTCATCTGGCCTCAACTCTTCTCCACGTCGTCTCAATCCACAAAGCTCTGAGAAGTAATGGGCTCTAACGAGGAACATCAAATCCATCAAGCTGGAGGCTGTTCCTATGAAGGTTCAGGCCTTCTGGAGGAAATAGTTTGCAAGCATATTTAGATGTGTTTTCGTAGGTTACCTATTTTTGAACTCCACTATTTTTGAACTCCATTAAAAGTATTTTGGACTAAGAATTTTGACTTGCTGCATTTTTTTCAGGTAGCTCAGTTTTATGCGATCTTGTTTACTGTTTTCTTGGTAGGATCTCCTTTGTGGCCTATCGTAGATCTTTGGTTATGTTCATATATTCTGCAACTGAAAAAAAAGCCGAAGAAATAAATCGACAGGCACTGAGAAGACTGATATTGCTTTTTCATTGGATTCTTGAAACAAAAACTTGTTTGCAGTTTTGGTACTTCATTTGAAGTGCAATTTTGCGGCATGTCTTACACTGCTGATGTCTTACACTGCTCGTTTTGTATTGGATGGGATATCCATCTTTACTAGAGTATTAGCTATATAAGGTTTAGCAGAAATTTGTGAAAATACGTTAAAAATATTTTCATCAGCTACTTCCACTAGCGTTATTATCATAATTGATAAGTTCACTGCACTTTGCACAAGTTTATGGAAAAGAACATATTCACATGAACACTAACTCAAAACCACCCATATGTGAATAGCCTACTGATACACTATTGTACAGCTGACCAACTATACATTAAGATGGTCAATATGTGTTAGAAGCACAGTCTACACTCTGAAATATGATTCATAACTGAGTCATAGAGTAAATTACTAATTGGCCATAAAAACTAAGTGAAGGGATGCAATATAGATCTTTCTCATATCTCTTAGTGTGTCTTCCTGCAAGGTTGGTCTCACTCTCTTTGTTTGATATGGTATGGGTTGTGATCATATAATGAAAAAGTTCGAAAAACCATTATTAACTAAAATAAGAATTGAAATGTATGATATTGCGTTTACAATAGCATCCAATTTTAGCTTTTTCTGAAATCTCCATTAAATTATTTCAATGCTGACCGTCCTTTTCAACTATAGTTTTTTAACAAAATGTTAAAATGTTACATGCGTCCCAAATATTTTTCACGTAAATGTTCAGAGGCTGGTCGGGAATATGGGAGGCTGTATGACGTGGGAAGGCTGGGCTTAAACATCACACAGTAAGCAGCGTTGACTGCTTAGGTTTTTGTGCCTCTTTAACTCAACGTCTCTTTAACTCAACTCTACCTGTTTCTTTAACCCAAACCTTATATCAGTTGCTGCATTCCCGACGTTAAAAGTTTTCCACATTACCCATGTATTAGTCGGCGCTGCATTTTTATAAAGAAATATTTATCCTTTATTGGTTGCTTTGAAGAATGGTCTATAAACTTAGCATTTATTTAATTTTTTTTTTTTAGACTATAGGAATCGGGTAGCACAACCCCCTATAAACTGCAGTACCTGGTAAACTTTTTAACGTGGCCGTGGCGCGACACGCCCTCCATTCCACGGGGACGGGGAGACTAGAACTGTGACCAGTGAGGCATGAGTTTAGTAGAGCTGGGGCCTCCGCCCATTTAATTTTAATTTAATATAGATTATTTTTATTTTATTTTTTATATAAAAATTTAAATATTTAATTATAATTTTTAAAAATTTAAAAATATTTAGAATATTATTAAAATTAAATAAAAAACTGAAAATTTTATTATAATGTAAAAAATATGAATATATAATATATAAAAAAATTGAAATCATTAAAATTTTTGTTTATATTAAATTGATTTAAATATTAAAATTTGGTAGTTTTAATAAAAATTAATGTTTAAATTTTGATAAAAATATAATTTTGTTCATAAATTTTTAATTTGATTATTGATAAAACAATGTTCAATTTTAAAATAAAATTTTGAATCTTATGTATAAGATTTTTTAAAATATTTAAATTTTTTAAAAATATGAAAGTATAATTTTGTGCAATAAAATATATATATATTTTTTTTAATAATTTTTTATATTTTAATTATTGAATGTATTTAATTTTATAAAATTTCATATTTTAATAATTGAATACATTCAAAATATTCAAAATATATTTTAAAATAGTACTTTTAAATATATTATGATCAATATATATATCATATAAAAAAAAATTACATAACGAATAATGCATTTTCTTCAAATTGTATTAATTGCATTTTGAATATCTTTTTTAATTAACATATTAATTGTGACAATATTGTTAAGAAACTAATATTTAATTTTAATAAAAACTCACCTTCTAATCATATTAGTCATATACTAATGACTTTTCTTTATGCTCTTTAAATTGATTAAATTAAATGTATGCATAACACTTTTTTTAATATTATATAAATTATAAAATACACACAACATTTTTTTGATGTTATTTAGGTTAAATTATTTAAATATCTAATATAAAATAAAATTGAAAAATAAGAATATTTAAATATTTAATATTAAAATATAAAAATCTTCTAAAAAATTGTTTCTATTAATTTAATTTGAATATTAAAATGTTGGTATCTTTAATATAAATTTTGATAAAAATATTTTCTAATTTCTAAATTTTTAATTTGAATAACATAGTATCAGAAAAAAAAACAATAATTCAAGATACCTATTGATATGAAAGAATATTAAATTTTGGATAAAAATATTTTTTTAATTATAAATTAATAAACGAATTCATTTAAAAATAGTCATTTTAAATGTATGATGGTATTTAAGATATATTAGATATAAAAAATTACAAAATAAATAGTTCATTCTCTCTAAATTGTATCTATTTTTATAAATTTTTTTAATATATTTTAATATTTTTTAAAATTAATATTTAATTTTTTTATTTATTTTTAATAAATTAGAGTATTCTTCTACAAATTTTTACTTTACATAATTAAATTAAAATATTTTAAATGTCAAAATGACTAAACTAGTATAGACATGTTAAATACATCTATCTAAAGTGATATCAATATTTGAAATTATTATATTTATTTAAATGTTTAATTTATTTTTATTTGAAGAGCCTTATTGTATTATGTTTACATTCTACCCCTTGTGACAATCATATTTACACTATACATGATAAATAAATAAAATAAAATCAAAGCTTCATAATATTTATGACCTTAGGGTACATGTTAGGTATTAATGCATATAAAAGAATCTTATTCAATTTTTTTTAACAAATAGAAATATTAAATCAAAGCTTCATAATATTTATGATCTTAGGGTACATGTTAGGTAATAATGCATATAAAACTAATCCTAAGACACAAAAACATGCACATCACTTTTCTTAATGTTATTTAAATTAATTAAATAAAATGTATGTACAAGATACAATTAATTTAAATCGAATTGATGATAGTTTGGTATGCTAAGCTTTGATGTAGTGATGATTTCACTTAGTAATTTGGATATGTTTACATTTTCTATGCTTTTATGTAAATTCACTAATTATACCTATTTGTAAGCTAAAAAAGGAGAGCTAAATACAAGATATACCCCTTAAGTCATTTGCATTTGTTGAATGCAAGGAATTAAAAAAGATAGGAAAATAGCACATAAAATGTAAATGCATACTAATAATTTAAAGCATGTAAAACAAATCACTATCACAAATGCATCATGTAATAAGCCAATAGTACATATATAAAGATAGGTGTTCAAGCACATAAAATGGAGATAAACATCTAGGTATATAAGATTACCCTATATGAGATTTAATGGTAAGGTGAAAATGGCCCTAAAAGGTACAATAAGTGATATGAGGGGTAATGGTTTCCCCTATGTGGCTCTTACAACATGGTAGTGCATGTGAACACACATGATAGGATACAAAATGCATTTTGATACCTCTAGTATGGTAAAGGTAGATCTAGGAGTATAATCAAGCATGTAGGCACAAGATGATATGGATAAATCCAAATTTTATTTGATGTAAAATGCTAACTCATTATAAGGACATCACAATGGAGAAAACTAGATGTCCCCAATTTAAAAGGGTGTCTCTAGAAACATGATAGGACAACATGAGTGAACACTGAATCTGGGGGAAGAATGATGTCTCACAATATAATAAGATGACATGGAATTGGAGACATGATATGATTACATAAGTTATAAAAAATAAGTATGAGCACATAATAGTAATCTAGGAATGAGGTAAATTGATAAGGCTCATAACTAAAATATTGATATAGAACATGCATATGATCTAAGCATGGTACAAGGTCATAGGAATAAGCATCAAGTAATCAAAGTAGAATATAGGTATTACAAGGGACGGGATCATGAGTATATTGACATAAAAGTATAAAATTATCATGATAAAATTGGCTCTAGGAAAATTCACCACCAACAATTCACTGAAAAATTCACTGCCAACAATTCACCAAGGAAAAATCCGGTGAATTGTTGGTAGTGAATTTTTTGCCGGTGAATATTTGGTGGTGAATTTTTTGTATGTGATAAAATTAAGCATGGATGCATAACAATTAGAAAAGAAGGAAACAAGAAAAATAGAAAACATGTGACAAAGATGAAAAAATAAGGATAAGATCTGTGAAAGGGCAATAAAGACAATGTAACACTTAGAAAAGAGTCAAGTAAAAAGAAAAGTGTTGTGTACATTTGATTTAATCAACCTAAAGAACATAAAAAAAGTCCTTAGTATATGACTAACATTATTAGAAGCTAAGTTTTTATCAAAACTAAATATTAGTTTCTTAAGAATATTAACATAATTAATATATTAACAAGAAGAATATTTGCCTTGATTGCTTTGCCCAAAGCTTCTGCCATAATGATGAAGAGAAATGGGGATAGATGATCCCCTTGTCTTAACCCTTTGGATGAGTTGAAGTAACCTTCTGGATTTCCATTTACTAGAATTGAGAATTTTGGAGTAGAGATACATTCAAATATCCAATTTATCCATTGTCTATTAAAGCCAAAAGCTTGCATCATTTTGCACAGAAAACGCCAATCTACATTATCATATGCTTTTGATATGTCTAATTTTATCAACATACCAGCCTTTTTAGTGTTCTGCAGAGTATGTATAGCTTCTTGGGCTACAATGACTCAATCCAGAATAGATCTACCTGGGACAAAACATGTTTGCTCCTCCGATATTATCAAATTTAATAGAGGTTTGAACCTATTTTCCATCACCTTTGAGAGAATCTTATAGATAGTGTTGCAAAGAGAAATGGGTCTAAAATCTTCCACCTTAACAGCTTTTTCCTTCTTTGGAACTAATGCTATAAATGTGTTATTAATCTCCTTGAGGATTTTACTTGACCTTCTTGCTGGCTCTAAAGCATCCACTAAATCCTTTCCAATAATACCCCAACATTTTTGGAAGAATTCTGTTAGGAACCCATTTGGACCAGGGGCCTTCCCTGTTGGAAGCTGTTTGAGGGCTATCTCTGCTTCTTCCATAGATATTCTTCTATTTAGTTCTTTATTTTGTTCTTGAGTAATTATCTTTGGAATATTAGAGAGGAATTTATTTTTCTTAGATCGATTTGAACTCCCTTCATTGTTCAATAAATTTCTATAATAAATGACAATGTGTTCTTTAATTAATGTTGAATCCTCTATTATCTGGTTTCTTTGTCCTTGCAGCTTGGAGATTCTATTAATAGCCCTTTTTTGATTTGTTACATTATGAAAGAACTTCATGTTCTTGTCTCCTTCTTGTAGCCATACCTCCCTAGACTTTTGCTTCCAAAAAATTTCTTCCTTAGCTATTACATCCTCATATTCTGCTAAGAGTTCCTTTTATCTAATAAATTCAACTTGTTGCATACCATCTTTAATCACCTTTTCACTGAGATCTTCAAGCTGATATTCTATGTTCCTTTTGGTTTGAAAAATGTCTTTAAAATGATTCACATTCAGGTATGTGTAGGATCATGATGGGCCAAAAAGTGGCAATATGATGGGTATGTGGCTGGAGACTTTTTTTAACCCAAAATTGATGAAACGAAAAGGGTTTTTAAAGGAGATTGTTAGCTTTCCACCAATATAAATTATGCTTTATTTTGAATTTAATAAGTAATTATTATTCATTTTCTATTCAAATTACGACTAAAGTCCTAATTGGTAGACTAATTGAAAAACATCTATAGCTTTTGAATGGTATCACATTTTTTGAATCCAAAACATGTGTCACATTCTATGCTTCACATAATATAGGATTAAAAAAATAAAACTTGAATTTCATGAAGTTTTGACCAAGTGAAGGTGGTTAGACATACGAGTTTTTTATATTTTTTAAAAGTTGTAATAAAAAAATCATAATTAATTGTTTACTTGGAAAAAAATTACAAACAAATATACATCACATCGGGGTGTGAGTCCTCTACTTATATCTAAAATATTATAAAAACATATAATCATTTTATTGTGGTTAGGGTGGTTAGATAAACACCTACTTCTTATTTTTTCCTTGAAATTTAAGTACTACTGCAATGAAATTTCAAATTTTCACCAAATAGATTTTTTTTTTAAAACAAACCTAGTAGTTTAGAAAATACATTCAATTTTCTACAGATTCTATTCTTACATATTTTTCAAATAATATAGATAACTTATTCAAATTTTTACATCAAGTTGCCTAACTTTGATTTTTCCATTTTTTTGCCACTTAAGGGCTTGTTTTTTTCCATGATAATCCTGCACATACCCATTCCATTCTAAAAGCCTCTTTTTAATGATTTTTATCTTTGAAACAAAGCAGAAGAGTTTAGAACCTTCAACAATTCCCTCTTTCCACCATTGATCAATCATTTTTAGAAAGTTTGGATCCTTAAACCACATATATTCGAACCTAAATGGAGGTTTAAGAGGCTTATTGTCTCCCATAATCTGAAGCATTATTGGAAAATGATCTGAACCTAAGCATGGTAATACTTTGCATTCCATTATGTAAGGGAAGGTAATCAAATCCCCAGTCCAAAAAAATCTGTCAATTTTCTCAACTATGTTACTAAAGCCTAACCGTCTGTTTGTCCATGTATAGATTTTATCACCTAATTCAATTTCAAATAGACCATTCCTTTCCACCCAATCATTAAAGTCTGATTGCATTCTACCCGGTCTATTTAGACCACCTCTTTTCTCACTTGAGTGTCTTATTGCATTGAAGTCTCCTCCTATGATAATGTTTTGATTTTGCATGGATGAAAGAGCCCCATCAATCTGATCCCATAAATCCCTTTTTGCAACAACTGTTACTGGGCCATAGAAATTGATTAGGATGAAAGACAATTGTGATGATAAGCTCTTTACTCTTCCCATAATCCAGTTTCTTTCTATTACTATCTTTTCAAACATTAATGTTGCTAGTTTCCATATTATTGTTAAACCACTAGAAGCCCCTTCTGATTGCATTGATACTGCCTTGCATCCACTATATAAACTTCTTAAACTCTCCCCAAATGATTCAGATTGGGATAGATTTAATTTGGTTTCCTGCAACATTATTATATCTGATTTGGTCAAAAGGAGTCTTCTTTCTCCTCTTGTTAGGGGCGTTCAGACCCGTAACATTCCATGATAAAATTTTCATGGTTGTTCAGGAAGGGAAGACCCCTTCCTTACTTTCACAATTTGTGTAATTTTTAGCTGTCCCTCCTCTTCTCCCTTTCTACTTCTCAATTTATTTAGTGATTTTCTACCTTTCTTGGGTGAAACCAACCCAAAATCATGTTTTGACTTAGCTGCAGAGAATTGCTTGATTCCCAACCTTCTCCTTACTTTTGCCTCTGAAAATAATGTCACTAGTGATATGTCCATCGCTTGATTTTCTTCTTCTTCCTCCATGTAATCTCTTAATAGTTGATGCATACTATCATTAATTTTCATTTGATTTGTTGAGAACAAAGCATCTTGAAAACCTTCTTCTTGATACAATGCTTCTGTTCTCATACTGAATTCCCTTGCCTCCAAACTTAGGCGTCGTTCAGATTGTATACTAGCCTTAGGGGTTTCAACTACTTGATCTGCCTTATCTACTAGGCTATCCTCCTGCTGGGATTGAGTAAACCGAGATCCTTCCTTCTCATGATCCAATCTACTTTCTACCACCCCTGGTTCTATATTTAAGATCTCCAATTCTTTTGATATATCTTCCTTCAAACATTTTGTTTCCTTGAGCAGATCTGTGAAAGCTTGTTCAGCTGGCCTCATTAGTTTATTAGAGTCCATCAACTTATTGTTTCTTAAGTCCATAGTTCTTTTCCTTTTCCTATTCTTGTCTCTTGGATTCTCTTTTCCCTTGGTTGACCCCTTTCTTGAGATCTTGATTTTCTTAGCCCTACCTAGAACAAACTTTTTGCTTGTGTTTTTGGCCTTCTGATCTTTTTTACTTATGTTGGACTGCAAATCATTATTTGTAGGTTGTTCCAATACCAACATTTCCTGGCATTGACTCCTAAGTGATTCATTCTCTTTCAAGCTCTTTTCTTTGATATATTCTTCTGTGATTTTCTTTTGCTTTCCCTGTTCCTTGAACAAAGGGCCTCTCAGGCCACATGCTGAACTTCCTATAGTCATTTGTTCCCTCAGCAAACAATTTCCAGGAATTCTCTCCGTTAATCTTTTAACTTATGTTTCCACCTACCTAACTTTGATACAATCTCCAACTCCCCATAGAAGCCTAAATCCATATCCACTTATACATAGATGTTAGCTATATCTCTACTTTTCCTGTTAAAGAAATCTTCCTCTATTCCTAGAAAGGATCCTAATGCATCACCTATTGTTATGATGGCTTATGTGCACCAGTATTCTACTAGTAGCCCAACCAAACTCAACCACATTGGGTTTTTGTTGATTCTATACGTGGATGGATCAAAGCCAAGTTTCCAGTGAACCATGTGAAAGCTCGAACCATTATAAAAGATTGGTTTTCCATACACAATTGCATGTTTAAGGTTCTGGTCTACACATTCTATCAAAAGAAAATAATTTTGTAGGGAACACATGCTAACCATACCTGAAAATGAATTTGTCCACCACTCCATTATCTCTTGTTGATTGCTACCTATACCACACCATTTTGCAAAGAGAGCTCGGTCTCTAAGATGATCCACTGCAGGGTTGATTGCATTTGATGGTAACACAAAAAGCTTGCTGCCAGGATTTTTCCTTTTCCAAGCTTTCACCATTGCATTTCCATTCACAACACCATTATTATTTTCCTTAACATTTTGAGAGTCCCCCCGATGGAGATTTCCTTTCACCCCTTTTGGGTTTGGAGCTGCCAGAGCGTATGTTTTCCCATTAGGGTATGAAAACGAACGAGTGCAAGAAGCCATAAAATTGTTCTTCTATTTTTCTCTATTAGGGTATTGCTGAGCCTCCCCAACAAAAGCCTGAGATGCATTCCCTACCCAAGATTTATCAAACCTTTTCCTATTCCTTCCAAGCCCACCAAAATCACTCTTAATCACATTGCTCCCATTCTGCAAACCAAAACTCCCATTTTTCCAACTTCTGCCAAGCCTGTCCCCCGTGGATTTGTTATGTGATTGAAAAAATCCTTTAAAATAATTCGAGACTGGAATTAGGGTTTTGTTAGTAGCCTCCCAATTCCTTTTATTCTGCACATCAAATGCCATATCAACCCATTTGCCTCCATGAAACACCCATTGTGGAGTGTGACCGCCCTTTAGACCAAAAGGATCTAGTGGAGGCAGAGGATCATGTAGGGCATCATTGCCCCATTCTTCTCTTTGCAATTTTGCCATTAACTTTGTATAATGCTTGCTCATAGGTTTTTGAACTTTTTTGTGCAATCCTTCTTGAAATTCTTTTTTTTTTTGGTTGGTAAACTTTAGTATAGTATTATTAATGTTAAAAACTTCAGGAAATACAACGCCAAAAATAGGGCCATTCTGCATGATAAAACCTAATGCTCAATCCATTCAAAAGGAGAGCGCTACCCTGACAAACCAAAATACCCCATTTTACCCAAAGATCATATAGTTTTGAAATTAACAGTAAATACATTTCAGATAAAAACAATCATCACAGTGCTAAGATAAAGTTCGTTTGTTTTTGAATGATTTGCAATTCACACTGCCAAAAAATTCCATCACCAACTTCGATCGCCTTCCAGCTACCATTGAGAACCTCCATATCTTTGTAAACTTTTGCTCCAATCCTTTAAATTCTTCATTCTACAAAACACCTTTCCAAAATGTTTCTACACCGTCTTTCTAGCAACAGACACCATTCAAACTAAGTATCCTTTCTAGTAGCTCTTCAACCCTTTCCACTTCCCCTGCTCCCAAACTATCTTCGCCTTGGAAGTCTGTTCGACTTGTCACCACCCTCCTGCCTCTCTTCCTCTTCTTGCTGACGTAGCAAAAATTTTAGGTTCTCCCAGGCCGTGAGGATTGTTAGTTTGTATTCATCCCTGTCCACTAGCCTCCGCCACCTAACAAACGGGATCATACCCTCCTTTGTGGCTTCATCCATATCCTCAATACTTTAGAGACATCATACCCTTTCCCCGGGACTGCCCATTCTACCAGAGATTCCAATTTCCCCAGCAGCTCCTCCTCAAACAAAGATCTCACTACCCACTTAACTATTTCAACTTCTTCATTCAATTCCATACCCCACACAAATAGCATCGAAGCAATGTCGATATTCAAGCACCCTCGATGGGTGGCCTCCATGAAATGCGGTCCCAATGTCTCCAACACCGCTTCTATCACCTCATCTTGCAGATTTTTCAATAGGTACTTCAGCCAAAACTTCGATACAAGACCAAAAAAGCCTTGCTGCTGGAGCTTTGTTGAAAAACCATACATTGCTTCCATTATCGCAGCTTTCAAACTAAACTTTCCCTCACTTCGCACTATAACTTTCACCAGAAAAAAAAGTTTGAAATGAGAGCCAAATGCTTCATTTGCATGAAATAAAAGGCCATCATTTTGATAGACAAGTTACACCTCCTACCCGTCCTTCCCCTGCCAAGCTTTAAAACCTGTGACATCACCACCCGATGTGCATTCCAGGGAATCATTAACTTCCTAGCCTTTCAAATGCAAATTGCTTGAACCAGCCTTCCCAATTGCCAGCGCGGATCAGTCAAGTTGTCACATCTGACGCCTCTCAGTCTGCAACATAATTAAAAACCTTTGTCTCCATAGAAACCGTTTGTCCTCCCACAGTACTTCATATTAATGCAGGCCTTTGACTTCCGTCCTCCTTCACCGGACACAAAAAACTTGTGATGACAACTCCTACAGTAATCACTACCAAAGATAGAGGAGAAGTATAAAAGGAGCTAAAAATCAGATATCACCACCTGACGGAAGTCCTCCTTCCTTATCTCCCCTATCACATCAAAAGACATCGCCCATTTGGATAGGCAGTCAGCTTCCACATTACCCATCCGTCGAATGTGACTTACTTCAAATTTTTCAAAAGAATTTAAGACACTTATGATGGCTTGAACACATGCTTGCAAATGCCAAGCCATAGTGCCACCATTGATTATTGCTTGGATTATTACTTGTGAGTCACCCTCTAAATGCAAATTTTTAACTCCCAGCAATTTCGCTAAACCTACAGCCAAAAGGGCCGCCTTTGCCTCCGCAATATTATTTGACCCATCTTCCAACTTCTGAGCCCCAAAAGCAATCAAATTTCCTTGGCTATCCTGAATGATAGCCCCTACTCCTGAGGGACTAGGGTTGCCTTTTGCAGCTCCATCAAAATTTTCCTTGTACCAGCCATCCTTCGGTTTTTCCAATACTGCCATTTTCTGTGATATTTGTGCTTCTCCTTGCCCCATCGACATATTCCCAAAATGTACCTTTAGCCCTGGCCACATTCTTTGAAACTTGCTATCCTCCCCTGAAAAGGAAAACTTTTGGTGCTGAAATTAAGACACCGTAGCATTTACCACTTCCGTTATTGCAAGATCAATTCTATTTTTGATTCTTGTTACTGTTTCTTTTTTATCCTCAAAAATCCTTCTATTACACTCCTTCCAAAGTTCCTAGATCACAATTGACGGGCTTACTACCCAAACACTTGAGAAGAGGGATGCGCCAGAGGGACGTGGCCATCCTTCAAACACACCCTTAACCGTATTTTTCCAGGGACCTTGCCAACCAAGTTTTAACCGAAGGGCATCCCAACAAGAGGAAGCCACTTTGCAATGTAAAAGTAAGTGATTAGTAGATTCCTTTGCTTCATCGCAAAGGACACACTTTGTTGGACTAGCTAAACCCAAACGCTTCCTCCTTTCCCCTGAAAGAATTCTACCCTTCACTGCCAGCCATGCAAAGGCACCAGCCTTGGGTAAACATTCCTTACTCCAACACAAATTTTTTGCCCAAAAGGCTTCCTCCACATCAGAGTCCAAAAGCTGGTATCCTACTTTAACTGAATAGTTCCCATTTATAGATCCACACCAAACCACTTTATCAGCAGTGTTTGTAGGGAGTATTTGATGCCCCTTCAAAAAATCCTTCATTTTCTGAATTTGGACTCCATAAAGCTCGTCACAACCAACATCTTTCCAAAACCATTCCTAGCCCAAAGGGCCCTGCTTAAGTTCTAAGTAGTTGCATACTTTATCACCCCATTTTTGGATAAAAAACTGTCTTAGATCCTGTGATCCATCAACATCCTTTAGAATTGGGTACCCATTCCATGAGTCATCCCAGAACTTTGCTTTTAACCCATTCCTAATTTGCCACGTTATGTGATCAACAATCACAGGCCTACAAGCAACAATAAAGTTCCAAATAGCCGAACCCTTTATTGGATTTCTAATGGTGAAAATCCGGTTATCCTCCATTGAATCTAAATATTTTTCCTTTAGGATTTTCACCCATAAGAGATCTGGGTTTGTGTAGATGTTCCAGACCAGCTTTGCACCTAAAGCTTCATTCATTAAGTGCCAATCTCTCATACCAGCCCCTCCCTTAACTTTTGACCTACAGATTTTCTCCCAAGCTAGCAAGGGGATTTTATCATGATCATTTTCCCTATTCCATAAAAAATTTCGCATTCTCTGCCCTATTGAATTCACCACCTTCTTCGGTATTTTCAAACACATCATGGAAAAAATAGGAATGCCCAAAATCACACTTTTTAGCAGGAGTAGATGACTAGCAGCTGTTAGCCATTTGCTTTTCCACCCACTCATTCTATTTAAACAACTGTCCACCAGATCCTTCCAAATACCAGCTTTGTTAGATCCCCCAAATAGAGGAATACCTAAAAGTTTACTAGGAAGTGAACCTACCCGCATACCCAAAATCCTACAAATTTCAACTTGTTTTGCTATGGGGACTTGAAAAAAGAAAATCTCAGATTTCTACCAATTTATGCATTTTCCAGAGGCCTCCCCATACTCATCTAAAGAGGCTTTCATCACCCGAGCCTCTCTAATGGTTGCATCCCCCATGAGAAATGTATCATCAACAAATTGTAGATGCGAGATCGGATCAATCCCTTTCGCAACAGCAATGCCTTTCCACTACCCACAGCTTCTTTTCTTGACAATCAACCTCCCCAAAGATTCTGCTAGAATAATAAAGAGGAAAGGAGAAATAGGATCTCCTTGTCTGATTCCTTTACTGGATTTGAAAAAGCCCTGGGGACTCCCATTTAACAAAACTAAGAAACGAGGAGTGTTGATACAATTCTGAATCTAGGACACCCATTCACTACAGAAGCCAAACTTCTCTAGGACTTTTAAGAGAAAACTCTTGTTCACTTCATCATAAGCCCTTTTGATATCCAATGTCACCATAAATTTCTCCACTTTTGCCATTCTTACCGAATGAATAGCCTCATGAATAACAATAACTCCTTCAAAAATAGACCTGTTTGGAGAGAAACCACTTTGCTCAATTGATATCACCGAGGGTAAAACTTTTTTTTAGTCTGTTGGCTATCACTTTTGAAATGATTTTGTATATAGTGTTATAGAGTGAAATTGGATGAAAATCTTCAAACGTCAACAGTTCATTTATTTTTGGAACTAGCACTATAAAGGTATTATTCAAATCCTTCAACACAAAACCACTCCTCCTAGATTCTTCCACCACTTCCCATATATCTTGGGCCAAAATTTTCTAGAATTTCTGGAAGAAAAAGGCAGGGAAACCATCTGGCCCTGGAGCCTTGTCTCCCCCCAGCCCAAAAACAACATTTTTAACTTCTTTCAAGGAAACTTTTTCCATTAACATGCCGTTTTGTGCATCTGAAACCAAATTAGGAATGTTCTCCAAAATCTTCCATTCGTGATTTGCAACATTTCTGTTTTCCTTGCATAACCCAGAGAAAAAATGCACGGCTTCTTTGGCTATTAGAGTTTCATTTGTCAGTGAAAGTCCTTCAATGTTCTTGATTTCAAAAATCTTATTGCTACTCTGCGCACTTTTACTGAATTGTGAAAAAACTTAGTGTTCCTGTCACCTGCTTTTAGCCAGCATTCCCTTGATATCTACTTCCAAAAAACCTCTTCACGGGCAAGAATCTCAAATAGGTCTTATTTAAAGATTTTTCCATTTCAAAATCTTCTTCAAACATCCCATTTTCAATAACTCTCGAATGAAGAATCTTTAATTCCTCCTCCAACCTTAACTTCTCAGAAAAAATATTTTTGAAAGATTCCCTATTCCACTATTTTAACTATTCTTTCAAAAATTGAAGTTTCTTAATGAAAACAGAAGCTTTGAAACTTGAACTTACCAGGGCACTTTCCCACCATTCTGCCACTAGTTCCTGAAACCCCTCCTCCTGCAGCCACATTGCCTCAAACTTGAAAGGACATCGTGCCGGCTTTAATTCCTCTTGAATTCTCAGACTTATCAGATAATGATCCGAACCTATTATGGGGGTTACCTCCGCTTCACATAGCCAATGTTGTTCCGCCCAGTCCCCAGCCAAAAAGATACGATCAAGTTTTTCTGCTATGTTCAGAAATCCGCTTTGCCTATTTGTCCAAGTGAAGACCCCATTTCTGAATGGGAGTTCAATAAGCCCATTCTGCATTACAAAATTACTAAAATCCTTCTAGCTTTGACTAGCCCAACAAACTCCACCAAGCTTGTCAGACGGTTGGAGGATGGCATTAAAGTCACCCCCTAAGAGAAAGATTCTATCCCTTTTCGTATTCAAAACAAAGGAAATCTCCTGCCATAACTGAAGTTTCTGAGCACCACCTGGAGGGCCATAAACAATGAGAATATCAAAGCTGGCGCCTAGCTGTTTTGAGGCCACACTAACCCATTGCCAGCTTCGATCTTGCCTCTCCACTCTGACATTTACTAGAGCTTCCTCCCACAAAATCCCAAGGCCACCAGAGGCCCCAACAGCCCCAGAGAGACACCCTTTCCACTTTCCAATTTTTTTTAGAAAGCTATCAAAATCCTTTTCCTTGATTTTTGTTTCTTGAAGCAAAACAATACTTGGCCTCGTTTGATCAAAGCAACGCTTGATCAAATGAATTTTGTCAGAGGCATTGCAGCCCCTGACATTCCACGATAAAATTTTCATGGCTGCCGGGAAAAGGCATAGCCTTTTTCCGATCTCAACTTGCTTTGACCTACAACATTCCCAACCATTTCAAGGTGCATCTTGTTTGTTTTAGGACCACGTCTATGTTTCTCACCAACCCTGACCTTACTATTTTGTGTAGAGGATTGACCTAGCGACCTTTTCTCCACTAACCCAATTTGATCATTTAAGCCCAATAGATCTTCATCTTCCTCCTCCGAATTTGTAGCTGAACCAGAGCCCGTCCTTTCCAAAGAACCCCCACTATCTTTTAACCCTTCAAAGGCACTGTCTAAGTTTCGAATAGGAGAAATTGGGATGTCCTTAAAAACTACTCCATCTGGACCATCTTGATTCTCTCCATCCCCCTGTAGCATATCATCCATCTGATCCACACTTTCAATGATTGTGAAATGTTGGGGGCAACCAACATTAGGTTTTTCAATACGACCAAGCCCACTACCGTTCATAGCGATCTGTCCCAGATCCATGCTTAGCTCTTCCCCATAGATAGATGAGAGAGTTTTAGAAAACCCCTCCACCTCAGTAATCTGCAATTTGTTTGATAACACAGTTATTCCGTTTGGGGTTGCAAGAGTTAACTCTATTTCCACACCCTCCCCAAAACTTTTAGCCTCCCTTGGACTCAACCCCATATAAACTAGATTTTGAGAATCCATAACACATTCTTTTTCATGACAAAAAGCAATTTCCTATTTTCTGCTTAAATCCCATGAGATGGTTTCCTCTTCGGAAACTTAACTTGAACTTTTCATTAGAACCTCCAAAGAGCCCCATTCCTTTGAAATATGCCAATTTTCAATAGCCACAGCTTCTGTGAGAGCAATCACCTCCTCCGCAGGCAGATTTTGAACAACACCTTTTCCTTTTTCACCTTGCAACCCCGAGATCATGACTAACCTAGAATCCACCACACTTTTGACCGTCCTACTATGATCCTCCACCACTAGATTTTGACACCAGATACCTTCACCAGATTTCAACTCTAACATTTTCGGTAAAGGGTGGATTATCTGTCTTAGGATATAGATCCTTGGAAACATACTACAGTCCACTTTTTCAACCGCTATTTCTGACTTTACAAAGATACCCAATTTGTTTCCAATATTCCTTAGGGTTTCCTGATCCCAATATTCTTGTGGAAGATTTTTCAGGCTAATCCAAACTTCAGAATCCACAGATTTTTCCTTATTCGGATCAAAATTTGAGGTCTAGTCTAAAATAAACAGACCTCGGCCATCCATGGAGAAGGGGCCACTCCTTAAAATCCAATCTTTATCCCGATCAGTTTGACATACCACCAGGTAGAAACCATTTCCAAAGTTTTAACATCACATCCTTTACCCCAGTTTGCATCACACCAATCTTTCATTTTTGTGAGTGCCGACCAATGCCCTCCCCAGCGCACAAAGATAACACGTGCTTTGAATGTACTTACATAGTCATTCCATTCATTATTATCTATCAAAAGGGTAACCATAGTAGTGTGAAGAAAGTTTTTTAATACCTGACTTGGCTCTCCTTTCTCTGTCTGGTTCTTTGGACGCCAAATTTTTTTTTCTAGCGTTTTGAAATCCACTCGCCCCTTCTGATATGCGAAGTGAAACCTTTTGCCTCTATCTGCCACTCCCGTGCAAGGACGAAAGAAACCACCAGAGCCCCCATACCTACCTTGCTGTTTACCCGGAGCCTGCCAAACCTTGGCATAACTATTATGCCTCCTTGCATTATTGACGCTTCCTCTTTTCTTCCTATTGAAAGGCCATCGAGCTTGGCCTTCTCATACGTTATGCGCTTCTTACGAAAACCTTGGTTCTCTCATTTGCTCCACCATTTTTCCACTCCTTAGGTTGAGATTTGATCCCAAATCTATATTTTTAAAAAAATATAATTTATCCTTTCTAGAAAAAAGTTATGTTGGACATGACATAAATGTTACTTTTAAAAGTGTTGTTTACTATTAAAAACTTGTTATTAAAAGTTACACAGAAAGATTCACAATTTATTTAATAAAAAAATTAAAAATATATATTTAGAATCTACACACAAATTGCCACAAATCACTAGTTCACATTATCTTCAAATTCTTAATGGTTTAGCTGCTATAGGTCTCAGAAATTGAAGATTTAGTTAAATAAGCCCAACTCAACCAAATAGTCCCATGCAATCCCAATCCCAATCCCCCTCTAGAGAATGAGATCTCATAGATAATGTAATGGATGCTCAAGCCTGCATCACAGAGAGCAAGTTCACTATTGATGACGGATGAGGAAACTCTTCTTGACTCTTCACAATGAAATGTCACATCCAATCTTGGAATGTTTGGGGTTTAACTATCCCTGCTCGGAAGTATCATGTCAGAACTCTATTCAGAACAACCAAACTGATGTGATAATCCTTCAGGAGGTGAAAGTCGATGTCGTATGTCTAGATTTCATTCTTGCATCTATTTGACAAGAGGTTTTTTTCCTTCACACAAACCACATTGAGGACAACAATGGGGCAGACTTAGATCTTTCTCTTGGCTTTCCAAATAGGTTATGGCTTTTGTATTTGACCCATACAACTGTTGTGTTTGGACCAGTATTATTTTCCAAGGCACTATGTATGGTTTTTGTTCTATTTACACTCCTAACTCCTCTAAGCAAACTTAGCTTTGGGAATGGCTTCATCTTCATCTCCCTACTACTGAATGGATTTTGGGGGGTGACTTCAACATGGTTGAGCATCCATGTGATCGCAGCTAGGACAATTATTCCTTACTATCCCACACTGAATTTGAAGCTTGGACTTTAGCTTGAAACTCTTTGGGAGTCTATGATCCTCTCTTGGGAAAAGTTAGCACTCATATGCCACATTGGTTTACTTGGAATAATTGTCATGAGGGTTTGTTTGAGGAGAATGAGTCATTTAGATCAATTTTATATCTCCCCGAGTTCTCATATTCTCCCCTTCCATGATGGTCTTTTAGTTCACCTTGACCTCTTAGCAACTCTTTCTAATCATCTCCTAATCTTTACCACCCTTTCCCTTATTGATTCCCCTACCCTTCCTAATGATCTTCCATACAAGTTAAATGTTTCCCATTTAAAACAACAAGATTGCATTGGTGACCTTTTAGCTATATGGAAAGTTGAACCAAAGCCTTAATATGATAGGTGGATCAACTAATGGGAGAGAACTATTGCTCGTTGCACTTTATTCCTTCATGACTATGGGTGAAGAGTTGTTGCTCAACGTTGTATATTAGAAAAATCCCTTAAGGGTCAATTTGAACACAATCATTCTCTTTTGATTTCCAACTCTCTTAATGTTGCCCTCCAACAATCTGTGGCTAAAATTGAAAAAAATCACTCAGAAAGTTGGTTGTTTACAAAGGAAAGGAACCTAAATTTGTTCTTTTCTCCAATGGATCAAGGATGGGGATAGGGGATAAAAAAAATTCTTTGGTTTTTGCAACGCAAACATAAAAAAGAGCATATCTCTAGTATAAGAGTTGCAAATGGCTCATACATACTAGTCAATATGCTATTTTGCAAATCTTTTATGAGCACTTTAAAAGCCTATTTATTGATGATTCTACTAGTGATCCTTTCCTTCCCATTATTGAAGAAAGTGTTGTAGGTTGTATTCCTTGTAAAATAGACTCTAAATATAGCAACTACCTTGACTATCTCCCTTCCATTGAAGAACTTACGAGGCTCTCTATAGCATGGCTTTGGAGAAAAGTCCAAGAATTGATGGGATCTTGGTTGAATTTTATAGAGCTCATTGGCCTCACATACACGAAGATTTTTATTATGTTTACCTTGAGGGCATTGATGCAGGCTCCTTGGGGGAAATCATAAACCAAAGTTTGATAAAAATCCTCCCCAAAGGAAAAAATGAAAACATGGTGAACGGATGGTGGCCTATTACCCTTCTTAACACCTCATATAAAATTATTGTCAAAGCCTTGTCTCACTGAATAAATTATATAACCCAGGAGATTATTAGCCAAAACAAACTAGTTTTTTGGGTGGAAGATTTATTCTTGAAAATTTGGTGTTGGCTTGGGAGACGGTTGAATGGGCTCAACAATCTGCTCAAGATTATTATTTTAAGGGGTAAACACTTTTGATTGGAGCTATGAATCGATGAGGTCATAAATAGGGGACCTCATCCCCAATTTAAACATTCAACAATTACACCCCAGTGGGATTTGAACCTTGATGGAAAGAACAACACCACAACAACTTAACCATCATACCATGCCACTATTGGAAAGAATATGCTCAAGATGCTCTAATTATCAAACTCAACTTTGATAAAGCTTATGATCGGATCTATTGGCCTTTCATTCTTAACATGTTAAAATGACTAGGTTTTGGAACCAAAATTTAAGAGCATATTAAAAAAAATCATTGATGCCAATACGAGAGTTGCTATCAATGGAGCCCTTTCCCCCCAATTCCCTTTACAAAAATCTATATGCCAAGGCTGCCCTCTAACACCATTCCTATTTGTTCTAACTATTGATGCCCTTGGCTACCTCTTTCAACTTTCTTGAGCTTCTAAGCTTATCCATGGTATTTCATTGTTTGGTTATGTCAAAGCGCTTAACTCCCATTTTATTGATGATAGCATGTTATTTATCCAAAATTCAGTAGATGAAGTAACTCATACTCTTGATGTTTTGGATTTATTTTGTACTATCTTAGTATCCAAGCTTGCCATGAATAAAATTGAATTCATTATGACTCATCCTAGCCCACATCCCCCTTGGATTCCTAGTGAATGGTGTGAAATTAAATATGGTACAATCACCAAATACCTTGGTATTCCTTTTGGGATTGGAGTCTCCCTCAAAGATACGTGGAATTGGTTTATGACCAAATTCAAGGAATTTTTTTGAGTTGGACTAGTCAGTTCCTTTCCATGGTTGGTCACATCTAAATTTCCAATAAAATCCTCTTGGCGAGTCATGTATACATCTCATCTTGTTGGCTACCATCTAAAAATTGCTATAACCAACTAACTCAACTGATCAGGAGTTTTGTTTGGGGCAAATGGGGAAACAAGAAGGGCTCTCCTTCCACATATTGGTAACAATACATTCAACCAAAGGATAGAGGTGGTTTTGTAATTATTGACCCTTATACTTAGGGCATTTATCTCACCAAAAAATGTATTGTGCAAGCTTTGGAAGGAGAGGCTCATTGGAAGCATTTAGTTCGATTCTACATTAAATCTACAACTGTTAGTGATGCCTGGGAAAAGGTCAATTGGAATGATAAGCTCCTTATAGACCCCTATTTCAAAACTCATGGGTCTACTCCGTTTAACTCTATTTGGAAAGTATGGCAAATCACCTCGAAGAAGTTGGCTTGGTATGATCAATCCTTTAGTCATGACCTCAACTTTACAAATTCTTCCATATGGTGGAATCATCCAATTCAACAAGATGGAAAACCCCTTAGGGATATTAACAGTTTTAAAGGTAGGAATATTTTTAAAAAGGGAATTCATTTTTTTTGTAATTTATGGGATCCCATCAGCTTCAACTAGAAGTCTTGGCAATAATTACGAATTGATTTCAACTTGACATTTTCCACTAAACAACCTCTTCTTCAAATACAACTTGTTCCCCTTGATCTTTTTTGTCTTATGTCCTCTCCTTTTCATTCTATCTTTATGAAAGATTGGAAATGGCCTAATAAACATAATATTTTCTTCTTTCAACTCAAAACCATCTATAGATAGCTCCTCCCCTCAATTTTGCTTTCACCCCATCTCAATGTCAAGTGGAACTACAAGTTTAGTCACACAAAGTGGAATGTGATTAGCCATCAAATTTGGAAGTCTAAAGCCGATGCTTAATCTCAGCTCTTGACTTAGAAGATTCTTCATGTTAAGTTACCTATTGGTAATCACCTCATATTTCTCCATCCTCCATTATCATGTCCCTTTTGTGCTGAACCCGAATCTATAAAACATGCTTTTTGGTTTTTCTCTCATGCTTAGAACTTGTGGAATTCTCCTTTTTTCTTCGCTTCCCACCCTCTTCAATCACACTTGGTCATGGAAAATAGTGCTCCTTGGTGTCTCCCCTCACCATAATATCATCACTTAACTGTACAGGTAGGTCATTCTTAAATTCATTTGGAAGTTTCGTTGCTCTATTGTATTTTCCAACATCTCTCAACCTCTTAAAATTGAAACTCAAATAATTTTCTAGAATCTCTCTTTACAAATTACAAATTTGGTTGCTATGCTCTAGGATTATTTAGAAACTAACAATGATCTTAAAATATCTATCTACAATGTTCAAGCACAGTTGCAGTCGGTTGATGGATAAACATCTTACTAAGGAGGTTGTTTCTTGGAGGCTATGGAGAGTTTTATGCCTTTTGGATGTTGAGTTGCTTAGGCTTTCTTCAAAATGGTTGTTGATCATTTTTTCAAGTTTTTGTTATTAGCGTTGTTCAATATCTTCATGGAAGGGATCTCCTTGTTTTATGTCTAGTTATTGGATCTATTATAATTATTGCTACTGTAGTTGCATGTTTTTCTATTGTAGAACTATTGCTATTATTGTTGTTGTAGCAGCATGTTTTGATTTCTTTATACTCTATAATGGTGGCATGGAACTATTGCTTTTATTGCTATTGTAGCAACATGTTTTACTATTTTTGTATGCTCTAATGGTGACCTGTTTGGAACCACTGCCTTCTATTTTTTTTTCTCTCAGATGTAATATGATTTATTCTTCTTTATCCAATAAAAAAATGTTGATATCAATGTCCATCTTGATAAAAATGGAACTCATTATTGTGGGATTACACCTCAATATTTTTTTTTGATTCATAAATATTGATTATATTAAATATTAGAAAGATTTACATTCAGTCCAGATAAATTTCAAAAAAATGGAACCCCATACCACCCAACAACTAACAAAACCCTACAAACACCAAACCAAACATCCCAGCCCTACCCCTTACATACCCAGATACCACCCCACCAATAGACAACCGAAAATGAAAATTTAACATTAGTCATAACAAGGAACTTGCATTTCAATCCACCCATAACACACCATCTGCTATCAAAAAGTCACAGAAAAGACAACGTCAGTCCACCTGCCTTATGACTCCAGAAAGAGGTAATGCTTAAGAAAGATCAGTCTACACCTCGCCCGCGCACGGTGATGCTGAAGCTCCTTGCCGGCAATGTCCATAATAAATGGATATAACTCCACTCTCTCCCCAGGAACCAAAGCATGCAACAAATCTCGTGGATGCAGAAC